>CAUYRT010003771.1:0-58958 GCA_963574885.1 Lepilemur ruficaudatus | reverse complement strand
TAATAATATTCCATATTAAGAAGAAATACCTGCATTTTAGAGTTATATTTTTAACGTTCAAGAGAATGGGACCTATTAAAGATTTACTGGTCAATCTTTTGATTCCAATCTAAAATATGTATCTGAGTAATTAATCTGACTTGAGTTTGAAAGTGTGCCTCTATATGTATACACAGATATAAAGAGAGACGGTACGAGTGCAGTGGAATATATAAGAGGACCTAATAATATCCTAATATATCCTAAATATATTAATAAGCTTATTAGGATAATTATTAAATTTATAAGACTTAAAAAACTGGACTTGTCAGACTTCAACAGGAACCTAAATATATTAAATAATCACAATTTAAAATGTTTAAAATGTATTAACAAAATTTGTAAGCAGAATTGAGTATTAATCAAAGACCCTCTTAAATAGTGCTTAATAAATTTTGCTGTATTTATAAACAGAGTAACAAGATGTGAATATTGCAACAACTCTGACAAATCCATGAAATCTAAAACCAAAGACAACAGAAGGCATTAATTCATATGCTCAAACCCTCCAACCAACTCCACCCCCCCCCCCCCCGCAACTAACTTAATCCCAAACTACAAACTGCCACGAATAAAACAGAATACAGAACAAAACGTATTTTGGAAACAGAAAATATGGTTGATGATTTTTTTAAAAAAGGACAACAGGAAAACTAGAAGAAAAAGGTTACTATGGAGATGGCAGAATATATAAAAATTTGGCAACATACAGGATCACAAGGAATACTCTAGTCAAAGCAAGGGGAATGTAAAAAAGAGAAAAAGGATCTACCAAGTAACGTGCTAACTAACTGTGAGTGACACAGGACCCAATGCCAGGAGGCCAAACTAAAACGTTAAGTTGGAGGGTTAAGAATAACATAAAGTCTATCCGGCGCTTTCTGTGTGTGAGTCTATCCTAACCATGTTTGACCCATGAATCACCACAACAACCTTCTGAGGTAGGTTATATTACTCTCTCTCCTTTTCTAGATGAAGCAGCTGAGGCCCAAAGAACTTAAATAACTTGCCCAAAGTCTCAGAGGTAGAAAGTGGCAAAACTGAGATTTGAACAGGCAGCCTGGCTCCAGAACCCAAACTCTTAACTACCGTACTTCTTGTCTGTAAGAAAAAATGAATTCCCTGTAACAATCTGTAAAATTAAAAAGCTGAGTAACAGGATAAAAACATACTAAAGTAATTTTTAAAGTAAATAATCATAATACCCATACCAACTCCTTTGCCCTTTCCTTACTCCTTCCATTTTTTTAAAGTAAAATTGTCTGTCATAGATCACAAGTTGAACAATGTAAGATTAAGTCGTCTTCTCTATAAACCTAAACGTACCACCTGCTTCTCTAGTAATAATACTTATGGGATCCTAATATTTAAAATGCTGATTGGCTTTCAATTTTCACAATCAACCTAGTAACAATGTGCAGAAGATTTAATAATACAAATTACAGAACAGAAGGTAAATGTTCTAGCCACGTAAAAAGGTCAAGGGGTAGACTGAGAACAGGGCGGAAGAAATTTACAGGGATTATATCCCATTTATGTGGTACAAAGCCAAGGACAAGGTTTAACGTTGGTTAGTCAAGAAATACGGGTGGTAAATAATGGACTTCCGTAGAATTTTGTAAGCTTTGCAAATGAAAATGTCATACAGCAAAGTTGAAAGAATTTTACAGTGAACATCTACATACCCCCACCTGTATTCCTCAATTAGCATCTTTATATTAACTATGGACTTGTGAAATTTAAGTATGACCTGCAGAAAAGGGGATGAGAGGAATAAATAGTGAAAATGCACTTCGTTCCTCAACTTTCATGGTGAGGGTTGGTAGAGAGCCTTGAAAGCTAACAAATCAAGAAACAGTAAAGGAAGAGCGTATTATATAGAATTATAGAGATGACCACCATTTCTTTGAAATCCATCAAAAAATAAGATGGACTAATGTACTATTTAAGTCTTTCAACTTTTCTGATTGAAATTTTTGTAATAAAATACCAACAAGAATGTGGTTGGGAATAGTCATCACGTCTGAAAAGAGACCACCAGTGTTCACCAGCATCCACCCTGGCCTCCGCCAGGCATTCTGCAGTCATTTTCCAGTCTCTTAGCGTCTCAGTGGAGCTGTGCGACTGAGTCTGCCCAGTGGAACGTGGGTGGAAATGCCACGTACCACATCCAGACCCGGCCCCTAAATTTCCTGCAGGATTCCCCCACCCCGAATCTCTCCTCTCCTGACTGCTGGCAGACCTAGGGCAACTGAGGAGCCATAGGCCAAAGATATGCATCCCCCGGCCGGAATCTCTAACAACTGCCCATAACTCCCCGGATGGCCCCAAACTCACACCAGATGTGACATGATGGAGAAAACAATTTATATTGTCTCAAGTGGCTCTTTTGGGATTTGTCTATAACCACAGTTTGCATTAATTAAATTACTACAACGTGCAACCTGAGGGGCTGTGGACAGAAGGTTTCACTTTTATTTCATATCATTTGTATTAATTTTTTAAACACATGCATGCAAGTTTACAACAAACAGTAAGCAGATATCAGCTAGTACCGGGACTGGGGAAAGTCTTCCTAAACTCTCCTTGTAAGGCCTCTGTTAGTATATTGGGCACATCTGTATGAATATAAAAAGGTAAAACTGCAAAACAGCATCCCCTCCTTTGGGTTGATACAACCCCAGCTGGGCCCACTCACTCCTCTGAACAGTCCACAGACTATCCAACCACACCCAGCAGCCATCTTTGACAACACAAGCACTGACGACTGGTTGGAAATTGAAGGACTGTTAACTGGAACCTTTCAGGCAGTAAGAGATGTGATCATCAGTATGTTCTTCGGATTCTAGCTGTCCTTATGCATGCAAAGTTTCATGTCTTTTACTTGATCCATTTCTCTTATCCATTCTACAACACCATGCTAAGTCAAAAAGACCCAACTCAGAGGATTGCAGCTATCACAAAAGATGACCCTTGTTGCCACCATGGTCAATTCCAGGGCTATAAAGTATAGCAGCTGAGAACATGCCTTCTGCCTAAGACACACCCCAGAGGGGAAGAGGAGCTTCTATCTGGAAAAGATGGTACAATACTAGCCCCTTTTAAACCTGCAGAGGGGGTCTGAGATGGGGATTTTACCTCATCTACCCTTTAAATAGACCCTCCCTGTCCAAGCAGCTAAGGTCTTAAGACAGCCAGACATGGCGGTGTGCCACTGGGATCTCTATTCAAGAAAGAACCTGCCATTCAGTTGCAAGGTTTGCCATCAGCTGACAGCCTCCAGCTGTTGGCGCCACCAGGCTCCCAGTACTCGCCTTGGCTTTTGAGCTGAAGGCACATTCTTCCCAGACAGCCTCCAGCCAATGACTGACCACAGCAGGAGGACTAGGCCTGGCCTTTCTGCACAACCTGGGACTCCTCTAATAGGCAGTCTTCACTCTCCAATCAGCTGACCAAGATCTCATCAGATCTGCATGGTTATGTAAGCCTCTCCCTGCCCAAACCGGCTCCTTCCTCATTCCCTCTTTTTTTCTTTCTCTTTTAAGAGACAGGGTCTCCCTCTGTCACAAAGGCTGGAGGGCAGTGGCATAATCATAGCTCACTGTAACCTCAAACTCCTGGGCTCAAGTGATCCTCTCGTCTCACCTCCCGAGTAGCTGGGACTGCAGGTACGCCCACCACACCCAGGTAATATTAAAACTTTTTTTTTGTAGAGATGCGATCTTGATATGTTGTCAGGCTTGTCTCGAACTCCTGGCCTCAAGCAATCCTCCAGCCTCAGCCTCCCAAAGCGCTGGGATTGTAGCCACGAGCTACCGTACTTGGTCCCCCTTCCCTTTCATAGGTGTTGGATCTACGTCACGGTCAAAGCCTTTCCCAGCCCAGTTCTGCTTCCTACCCCTTTTGTCTTTATCAGGTGTTACTCTCTAACAAGACTCCTGCATCCCTAATTCTGCCTAAGTGTCTGCTCTCCGAGGACAAAACTGACACTATATAGAAACCGCGTGGCACTCAAACTTGTGTGCTGCTCTCACCTTATCCAGCTTCCCTCCTGTCCCCCCTTACCTTCACCACTCCTCTTGGGTCCCCTTGCTCTGATGACCCACTAAGGCACTTGCTCAGATTCTAGTCTAATGCACCACAGCAGCCAGTGGGAGGCACTCCACCTCATCCCAGCCCCCACAGTAAAGCCGATTGAGGGCATGTGCATCTTTAACAAACTCTAATTTCCGGGATCTCACTGATGAATTCTACAGCATTTCTCTTATCCATTCTGCAACACCATGCTAAGTCAAAAAGACCCAACTCACAGGATCGCAGATATCACAAAAGAGGACCCTTGCTGCCACCATGGTCAATTCCAGGGCTATTAAATTGTAGCAGCTGAGAACATGCCTTCTGCTTTAAACACTAAAGGACCAGTTAAAATTATACTCATAATTTCAGCCAAAATTTCCTAATCAAGTATCTTTACTTTCAGCAAAACAGAGTTCCCATTCTGAAATTATATGCACTCTTTGAAAAGTACAATAAAATAAGTTACTGGCATAAACATATCCTTTTTGTATCCTACCCATTACAGTGCTTTAAAAAGTAAGGTCACTTAGAAATTGGAACACAAGCATCCAAATAACTCTTAAAAGCTCTAACAAGAGTACATCCTTTCAGTTTTAACACAAAGGAAATAATATATACAACAGGGATTTTCATAATACCTGGACAGGAATGTACTAATGAAAGGTGTTTTTAAAATGTTACATGTCCTTTACCTAACAGTTTATCAACAGGGCTATTTATGACAAATATATTTATTTTATATATACATATATATATATGTTATTCTGCCAAAAATGTTTGGATAAATGCTGTGTAATTAAAAAGTCACCCCATGTAATCTACCCAGTAACCCTGCCCCTAAAATTTTTCTTCACAGTATTCCTGTGTGGCTGTCAAAGTTTTTGATCCTGGCTGTTGTACCAGCCCACTGTACCACAAGTGCAAGGGAGGCACCCACCTCTGTTCGGCCCTGAGGACATGGCCAAGACAGACGGCTCAAGATCTGGAAGGTGAGGAAGAACAATGGACAGAGGCTAAGAAGACCAAGGCTTTAACTACAGCTGCTCCCAATTCAAGGAATAAGTCATTTGGACAAGTTGCTTCACCTCTCATAGCCTCAGTGTCCTCATTCAAATTAAAAATTTAAAATTACTCCTTTGAAAAATGTTTAGAGTTCTGACTCTGTCACAGAAACACATTCTTGTCAACTGCCACCCCAGGATTCCAATTTACTTACATTAAATCCCATTTACTTCATGTGACAGTACAGAAATGCTCTGTTGTGTTTTTAAAGCAACTCTGGTTATCAGCACCTAAATTTGTCCTGGAGTCCAGGATGACCGACCAGAAGATGACAACAGAGCCCCGCTGACTCTCCACCAAGCTCACTTAATTACTAAGAAGATGATAATTTGATAAACTGGGGAAGTGTCTGATATGCAGAGTAAGTACAGATTATTTTAGGTAAGAAACAGTCACAATCAAGCCCTTTGGTCTGCGTATGAGTAACAAATCAGCTGACCGGTCACCACCTTCCACCGGGCTCCAGAAAGTCTGTGATATGCAAATGAAGCTCTGCAAAACGGACAATGATTCAGAAAACCACTGACAAGTCACACTTTTCATTGCAAATGCCGAGAAAGTCTGCAAGAACTACCTACACCATATAGGAGACCCTGCCTAGGCGGCAGACAAGAGGGGCAAGGGGAATTTCACCGTGAAACCTGCACTGAAACCCCCTGCCCCGACCCCTCCCCACGGGCCGGCCTGCGTGCTCCGGGCCAGGGCCGCCAGGCCCCTTCCCGCCCCGTTCGCTGCACCGGACGACCCGGGGCTGCCAGGTACATGTTTATAGTGAGCGGCGTTTCCTGGTCGCGGAACAAGCACAGGTAATTTCACAACCCCATTAGCGCATTCCAAAGGCAAGAATCACATCTCAGGAACTTCACCCTTCCACTCGCCGCACTCGGCGCCGCGGGCAGCACAGCGGCCGCTGACCCGGGAGGCGGGTGGGGGAAGGGCGCTCGGCCAGGGAGGGGGCGCGGCGCGACGCCCGCCAGCCGTACAGACCTGGTTCGGGATCCTCGGGCCGCCCCGAGTGGTTGCCCATGCTCGGCTGACTCGGGCAGCAGCCGGCCGGCCGGCCTTGGACAGGGTGTCCACCGCGCCGCAGCCCACGGCGGCTCGGGCAGGCGAGGCAGCTGCGTCCGGCGGGTCCGCTGCAGTCAAAGAAAGAGCCAGGCGCCTTCCAGTTCCCGGCGGCAGCCCGAGCCGCTCCTAGCCGCGCGCGCGGCCCCGCCCACCTCATCTGCATACCGCCCACCCACCTCGACTCCACGCGGCCCGCCCGGCGCGGCCCGCCCACCTCATCTGCATACCGCCCGCCCGGCGCGGCCCGCCTACCTCCGCTCCACTGGGCCCGCCCGGCGCGGCCCGCCCACCTCATCTGCATACCGCCAACTCGGCGCAGCCCGCCCACCTCTACTCCACGCAGCCCGCCCGGCGCGGCCCGCCCATCTCATCTGCATACCGCCCGCTCGGCGCTGCCCGCCCACCTCCACTCCACGCTGCCCGCCCGGCGCGGCACGCCCACCTCATCTGCATGTCGCTCTCGAGCGCCCCGAGGACCCCGCCCAGCCGGCCTCGGGACAAGCTAGAACTTCGGCGGGACAAGCTAGGCGGGAAACCCACTGCGGGGAGGCTGAAGCCAGTGCCACCGGAAAGGCAAAATCCTACGCGTGTGAAATTAGGTCTTCTATCAGGACAAGGAACCTAGGATTGGCACAGGACAGACGCTTAATAAGCATTTTGGGGGTGAATAAATGAGTGGACGAACAAACAACTCGAGGAGGAAGTGAAAAAATAACACTGACAGAGGCTTCCCCACTATCCAAGATGAATGCTATCGCTAATAAAAATGCATCCCGATCATAAGTAGAAACTGTTCTGCTGCTGTCAGAAGTGACTAACATGCAAATTACCCTGAACAACTTTGACCCTTCAGCTTACAGTGAAAACACTTCGAACTAACTAAATGTTGCAGTGAAAATATTTAGGATTAATAAAATCATTAGTAGAATGACTGGATCTATCTCCTGCACCAGTTGAACGCTGTGGTCCACTCTCAGGTCTCATCTTACCTCTCAACATCTTAGGACACCATCAATCACTCTTAATGCCTCAAAACAGTGTATATCCACTTGGCTTCCAGAATGCTACACTCTCCTAGTTTTGTGCTCACCTCCCTGGCCGCCTCTTCTCAGTACCGGTTGTTGGTTCCCCCTCATCTCTTTGACCTCTAAACCCTGAGTGCCCTAAAGCTCAGCCACCTGACCTCTTTTCTATCTCCTCTCTTGATCTTTTATCTACTAACTTGTGGTTCTTAAATACCATTTATATATCTCTCCTGCCTGGTCCCCTCTTCTGAACTCCAGAGTCATTTATCCAACTACTTCTTGACACCTCCACTTAGATGTCTCAATAGGCATCTCCAATTTAACCAGAAAAAAACTGAACTCTTGCTTTTCTTCCATAGACCTATGCCTCCTGTCTCCATAAATGGAAACTCCATTTTTCCAGTGACTCAGGCCAAAAACCTCGACTCCTCTCACATGCCACATCGAGGCCATCAGCAAATCCTGTCAGCACACTGAAACGGTAAATGACACATCTCAGTACTTCTCACCTCCCCCACTGCTACCACCTGGTCCAAGCCACTATCATCTCCTGCCAGGGTTATGCAGCTGGCTTCTAGCTAGTGTCCCTTCTCTGCCTCTGCCTCCTTATACTTTATTCTTCACATAGTAGTGAGAATGATCCTTCTAAAACCTAGGTCAAATCATGTCCTGCCTCCACTTACACCGCTCCACTGTCTTTCTGTCTCACTTGAAGGAAAAGTCAAAGCCCTTACAACGGCCTCCAAGTCCCTGAATAATCCTTCTCTCCTTCATCAGTGGACTCACCTTCCCAGTCCCACATTGCTCTTGCTACCAGCCTCCTCACTGTTCCTCAAATGAGCCAAACATGTTCCCACCTCAGGGCCTTTGCACATGCTGTTCCCACTGCCTGGAACACTACTTCCCCAGATACTCACATTACATAGACCATGTAGCTCACTATCTCTCACTTCCTAGGTCTCTGCTCAAGTGTCACCCTACTAATAGGGTACCACATTAAATAATAAACCAGAGTCTCAAAACACACACTCCCCTGCTTTGTTGACCTCTGTGACAATGATCAGCATTCTGTATACTATGTGTTTACTAATTATTGCCCCTCCACTAGAGTGTAAACTTCATGAGAGAAAGGTCTCTGAATAAATCAATGAATGAACAAATGAATAAAAAATGTGTACACTGTACCAGACACAAACCAGCCCTTAATTACACATTATTTTTTAATGGAAGAACCTTGAGTTGGTTTCTCCCACAAAACTAGTCTGTCAAAGATAGGAATCACAATTTTATTTCTGTAATCTATAAAACTTAGCACGTCACTGAGCACATAGCAAGAAATACACTAGGGAAAATAAACAGCATGAGACCATGTTAGAGCAAAAGTGCATATGACATCAAGTTTAACCCCCCTTTTTAAGAAGGTGATGAATAGGCCGGACGCGGTGGCTCACGCCTGTAATCCTAGCACTCTGGGAGGCCGAGGTGGGAGGATCGCTCAAGGTCAGGAGTTCAAAACCAGCCTGAGCAAGAGTGAGACCTGGTCTCTACTATAAATAGAAAGAAATTAATTGGCCAACTAAAAATATATAGAAAAAATTAGCCGGGCATGGTGGCGCATGCCTGTAGTCCCAGCCACTTGAGAGGCTGAGGCAGAAGGATTGCTTGAGCCCAGGAGTTTGAGGTTGCTGTGAGCTAGGCTTACGCCACGGCACTCACTCTAGCCCGGGCAACAGAGTGAGACTCTGTCTCAAAAAAAAAAATAAATAAATAAATTTAATATAAAGTGGCACTTCAAATTAAATGAAACCCCTATCTCATTCTTTATGACAAAATGAATTCCAATTCAATATAGATTAAATTGTAAAATATGAAATATAAAAGTCCTAGAAGTAAACATGGATGATTTTTATAATATCACAGGGAATAATAGGTTTTCTATATTGTCTAACTTTTCATTTTGAACATTTTCAAATTCATAGAGAAGTGTGCAGATAACAATGAACACTGTTATAAATCCATTACCAATTGTAAATATTTTACCACATTTGCTTTTTGCCCTACCCCCCTCCATTTTTCTTTTTGTTGAAGCAACATACATTTGTAAGTATATTGCAGACATCATGACACTTCACCCCTCGATACTTCTAGCATCATCTCCTAAGGCAGTCTCCAACCTTTTTTGTACGGGGGCCGGGCGGGGTGGCGGTGGCGCTCAGGCGGTGACGTGAGTGGTGGGGAGTGGCGCTGTAAACACAGATGAAGCTTCGCTTGCTCACTTGCCTGCTGCTCACCTCCTGCTGTGTGCCCCCCTTTCCTAAGTTTCACAGAAGACAATTTTTCCATGGATGGGGGAGGGGGGAAGAGCTCTGCAGCCTGGTCCCTAACAGGCCACAGACTGGTACTGGTCCGTAGCGGTTGGGGACCACAGTCCGCAAGCACTTTCCTACGTTATCATATCTAAAATATATATATAATTTTCAAAATATCACATAGTATATAGTCCATGCTCAAATTTTCCTGTCTTCAAAATATCTTTAATATGCCTTAAAAATATAACAATACTGGGATCCAATCAATGTTAAATACATCTTGAAACAACTTTGATCAATGACAAATCCTTATAGGGGTTACCTGATAACACCATTTTAAAAGGAAGTAGAGAAATTTAACATACTCATAGTAATTATTCCTGAGAGTATGACCTCACGATTTGAGTAGATATCACTATAAAGATGTCTTAAAGATAACTTTAAAAAGCAGTACAGTGGCTAGTTAGGTTGTGGCAATCACACATTCTGGGCAAATGAAAAACCATCTGCCTGAATGTTATATAAAGAGGATAAAATTTCCATAGTGTTCATCACAAGCAACAGGAGGTAGTGGAGCCCATGTGTTCCAGAACCAGTGTTAAATAACCTCACAAACGGCTCTAATGATGATGACGCTGGTGTCAAAGATGCCTGTGATGCTTATTGAAAAATAAAAAGCAACAATGTTGCTCAAAATGTTGCAAAGTTTCCCAATTTACCATCGGGTTACAGCCTGATAAATCTATCATAAATTTAAAATATCCTAAATTGAAAATGGTCATTTTTGTAGACACGATGGGATGCAAAAACATAAAATCC
Organism: Lepilemur ruficaudatus; assembly: GCA_963574885.1. Lineage (NCBI taxonomy): Eukaryota > Metazoa > Chordata > Mammalia > Primates > Lepilemuridae > Lepilemur > Lepilemur ruficaudatus. The sequence continues at coordinate 48,559 of CAUYRT010003771.1, read as the reverse complement.
AAAAAACACTGGCCACACAGTACACTGTAGCGTGTTGGGTGTTCTCCCTGGTGACTGCGGGCTGACCGGGCGCTGAGGCTGGCTGCCTCTGCTTGGTGTTGCAAGAGTTTTGTGCCACATATTACTCACCTGGGAAAAGATCAAAATTCAAAATTAAAGTGCTGATTTTACCGAATGCATGTAGCTTTGGTACCACTGTAAAATCAAAAAAATTGTAAGTTGAGCCATCATAACTCAGGGACTACCTGTAATTCTAAATTACTATATTTATATTTATATTTATATAAATACGATGTGTACTTTCAAACGTAAAGTGTAACTAAATTGATAAATTAGATGTCAGACATTATAATTATCTATTTTCTAATTCATCTATATTCTTTTTTTTTCTTTTAGAGACAGAGTCTGACTCTGTCACACATTGTCACCCAGGCTGCAGTGCAGTGGCATAATCATAGCTCACTGTAGCCTCAAACTCCTAGGCTCAAGGATCCTCCTGCCACAGCCTCAGAGTAACTGGGACTACAGGCGTGCACCACCATGCTTGGTTATTTTTTTTAAAGAGACCAGGTCTGGCTCTGTTGCCCAGGCTGAACTCCTGGCCTCAAGCAATCCTCCTGCCTTGCCTTGGTCTCCCAAAGTGCTGGGATTACAGGTGTGAGCCACGCACCTGGCCTCTAGATCCTAAATGTTTATTCAAGGAAGACCCAAAGGTTTTCAGGAATCTTCATTGAAAATAAGGATCCCCTTTTATACAGGCATATGCAATAATATGTACATGGTACCATTTTTATTTAAAAAATTGTATATTATGTTTAGCATATTAGTATACATAGAAATAAATGTAGACATGTATATAGAAAGAAAATTATTAGGAATAACTATACCTGAAAAATAGAATTATAGAGGATTTTTATTTTCTATACCAAGTATTTCTAATGCCTGAAAAATAAATATATTTTACTTTTATCACTAGAACACACAAAAAAGTGCAAATCCTTAAACACAGCAATTCTTATAGGAATTTATTCAAAAAATATTTACAAATATATATACGTATCTAGCTTGCAAGATAATTCTTAAAATTTATGAGAAATAATTACATGCCAGGCACTATTCTAAGTAATTTATTTCAATTTAACTCTTACACAAATCTGAGAAAACTATTTTTTAACCCAAATTAAAGAGCAGGAAATGACAAAGAGGGTCAGTAACTTGCCTAAGGTTACTCAGCTATCAGTCGGCGGAGCCAGGATTTGAACCTGTGTCTAGGGTCCCCAACTCCATCCCAAGGTTTGGTGATTCACTGGAAGGGCTCAAAAGGCTCAGCATACAGTTATATTGATAGCTGTGATACATCATAGCAAAAGGGTACAAAGAAAGGGAAAAGGCCGTGGGATGAAGTTCAGAAGAAACCAGGCACAAGCTTCCAAGAATATTCTCCTAGTGGGATCATGCAGGCTGCGCTTAATTCCCCCAACAATGAGTTGTGACAACACAGGTGAAATGCTGCCTACCAGGGAAACTCACTGGAGACTCAGCACCCAGGGTTTTATTGGGGCTGGTCATGTAAGCCCCTTCTGCCTAGCACAGACCCCATTCCAGACTCCTTGAAGGAAGGGAGGTATTCAGCATAAGCCACAGTGTTTGCGCAGGTTAGGCACAGTAAGCCACTCTTACCAATTAGGGCGGTGGGAACCCTCCCCAAATCCAAGCTCTGTGAGGCCAGCCAAGCGCCAACCTTGCAAGCAGCTTTTCTAAGGACAGCCACCCCAGGCCTTCTATACCGACTCTTTTCTTCAAAGAACTCATGTCATTTAACTCCAGAGTTTGTTGTCGATTGTGAATTCCTTCCCTTCTGTTTATGATAGCAAAAAGCTGTAAAAACCTTCAATGTTCAACACAGAGCCCTAGTTAAATAAATTATAATACAGCTATAGGATGGCTTCCTATGTAGTCTCTAAAACAATGCATCAGACATATTGAGTTATAAAGCAGAACGGTACATATGTTAAGAATGTAATTCTTAAGTTTTGTACATACACAAACAAAAACTGTATGGATACAGATACCTCGATAAGCAGGAAAAGGTTTGTAAAATTATACCTCAAGGCATTGATTGAGAGTGGCTCCCTTTGAGTAGGTAGGATTATGATGTCCTTTATGTAAGTTCTTTTATTGCCTGTCTAGATACTTTTTCTTTTTCTCTACAGACATGGACTACTTTTTGCTTTTGTGATAAAAAATTTTTATTTTAAAAGTCACATAAATTCTTAAAATAACTTAAGTATTTAAAGTAAATGCTTAAGTAAAATTAGGTAGAATTGCTTGTATTACCAAAAATTCTTTAGTTTCTAGGAGGATTCCTAGAAATCCAGGAATAATAAACTCTAGTACATATATAATTATTCAATATATATTCATTTCTTCCCCATAATACTGTTAAGGACTAAACTTAAGCTGAAGGTGGGACTAGAAGACAATTTCTAATTTTCATTAAATGCCAAAGTACCCACCATTTTTTAATAACATGACATCAAACTTTAATTATAAACATTTATGATGAAAAACTTCAACATACACAAAAGTAGAGACAAATAATGTAATGACCCTCTTCATGTCTATCAACTCCGCTTCAACAATTATCAACTCATGGCCAATTTTTTTCATCTACCATCATCTACTGCTTCCCCTATCCCTCAATTATTTTGAAACAAATCCCAAACATCCTATTTCGTTGCTAAATATTTCAGTATGTATTTCTAAACATGTAGACTCTTTTAAAAAACAACACCACAATTCCATATTCCAACTAAAAACAATTAACAATAATTTCTTATCAAATGGCCAATCGAGTTCAAATTTTCTTGTGCCAAGATGTTTTTCAAATCATGATCCATATCACCATACATTAGAATGGTAAAACTCCAAAACACTGACAATGCCAAACGCTGGCAAAGACACGGAGGAACAGGAACTCCCATTCACTGCTGGTGGTGATGCAGAATGGTACAGCCATGACGGAAGATAGTTTGGCCATTTCTTACAAAACTAAATACATTTTACCATATGATCCAGCAATTACACTCTTTGGTATTTACCCAAATTAGCTGAAAACTTATATCCATACACAAAAATGCACACAACTGTTTACAGCAGCTCTATTCATAATTTCCAAAACTTGGAAGCAACCAAAGTGTCCTTCAATAGGTGAATGATAAACTGTGGTACATTCATACGACAGAATATTACTCAGCACTAAAAAGAAATGAACTATCAAGACATGAAAAGACATGGAGGAACCTTAAATGTATACTGCTAGGTGAAAGGAGCCAGTCTGAAAAGGCTACATACTATAGCATTCCAACTATGTGACATTCTGGAAAAGATAAAACTATAGAGACAGTAGGATCAGTGGTCACCCGGTGTCTGGGAGGGATAGATGAACAGGTAGGGCACAGCAGATAACAGCAGTGACACTATTGTATGCTACTGCAATAGTGCACACATGTCAAAGCCCATGCACTGTACAACACCAGAGTGAACCCTAAGGTGAAGTATGCACTTCAGTTAATAATAAGGTACCTACATCAGCTCATCAATTTTAAGAACTGTACCACACTAATGCAAGATGTTAAGGGGAAAACTGGAAGTGACAGTGAAGGGGTATATGGGAACTTTGTATACTTTCTGCTTATTTCTATATAAATCTAAAACTGTTCTAAAAGATAAAGTCTAGTAATTTCTTTCAAAATCATGATTTCAGTAAAAACCTCAAGCTTGAAGTAACACTGCAAAACAGGTGTGAGAGTCTCTGTGGACCGTCTGTCTAGCAGCCATCCAGGGATCTGACCCTGACAGAAGGCTCCCTATCCTTAGCTCAGGAGTGAGTCTTCGTTGCACAGTCAGATTCAGTCACAGGATTTCATTTTCCTCACTAGTGGCCGGGTCAAGGCTACTGTGTGATCCAGTTCTGGCCAGCAACACCTGAGGGGAGGTCTGCTGGGGGGAGGGCTGGGGAAAGTTCTCATGTTAAAGAGACACACTAGATGCCTTCTTATTCCATGGGACTTAGTCTTCTCTGCCTGAGGTCACCAGAGCTACAGCAGTTACCTCTCGAGACAATGATGAGGGGAAGGGGCTAGAGGGCCAAGCCAACATGCTCAGGTTGGTAGACCAGAAAGATGGAGAGAACCTGGATCCTTGCTGCCATTGCTGAGTCCCCACATTGAACAAGCTCTGAGTCACCTACTTTTTGTTTGTTATACAACTTAGTACACCTCCTCAGTGTTGAAGTCCAGCTGAATCAGACATGATCTGACCAAGTAGTTATTCTTTCTCTCCTCTTACAAGTAAGGGACTGAGGTTCACAGAGATTAAGCTATCTTGCCCAAGGTCATATAGATTAAAAGTAGGGAGCTGGAATTTTTTGCAGGCCTGTTGCCTCCAAACACTTGTTCTCTCAACACTGTACCACTTTGTCTCCAGTAAAAGCTGGACACAGAATCTTCAAAGAGAAGGCAATATTTCAGGATTCAGAGAAAACAAATAGCTTCTTGTAATAAGAAACTTTAAACTGTAGAATATTTTTAAGGAAAAAATCTTGAAAATCCTTCTTGAATTAGACAGAACAAGTCTTTATCCTCAACAGGGCTTAACTTAAATATAAATAAACATTGCTACAATCTAAATGAAAGATTATATAATTAGCACTATAAAACCATACACAAAAAGTCCCCTGTACTTCTCTCAGCCAGACTCATTAAGTGACCCACCCCCTGAGCCTATGAGAACTCTATTATCTGCCCACTGCCTTCTCTCAAAGCTTGGCATAAAAAAATAATAATAATAACGTCATCATTAAGGGCCAGGCGTGATGGCTTATGCCTGTAATCCTAGCAGTTTGGGAGGCCAAGGTGGGAGGATCGCTTGAGCCCAGGAGTTCAAGACCAGCCTAAGCAATATAGTGAGACCCTATCTCTACAAAAAAATAGAAAAATTAGCTGGGCACAGTGGCACATGCCTGTAGTCCCAGCTACTGGGGAGGCTGAGGCAGAAGGATCACTTGAGTCCAGGAATTTGAGGTTGCTGTGAGCTATGATAATGCCACTACACTCTAGCCCAGGCAACAGAGCAAGACCCTGTCTCAAAAAAAAAACCCAAAACCAAAAATCACAGTGGTGCATGCCTGCAGTCCCAGCTACTTGGGAGGCTGAGGCAGGAGGATTGCCTGAGTGTAGCCTGGGCAACAAAGTGAGACACTATCTCTTTAAAAAAATCATTTGCCTTCAAGATTTTGAAGTTTATATTATATGTGAAGGAAAAGCCTAGGCTGAATACCTACCTATGTATTTTGTGCATCCCATGTTTCCCTAGACCAGACAAGGTCAGGGGTACAAATGGGGTCATATGAACAGTAGTAAATGGTATTTTTCTGGCTGTAGTCATTTGCTACTATAACTTGACCTTCATCCCCACTGCAAAGTCCCCCCAATTATTTCTAGGAGTTCCAAGAGTACGTCATCTTTTCTCAAAGCAAAAACTCTCAGTGAACTTACGGCTGTGTTCACTATATTCTCTTTTCCACAGAACCCCTCTGGGAAGCTCAACTGCAGCAGCCTGGGCCCCCACCCTCCATTCCACTGCACCAGGAGGCTCCCCATGGCCTCTGTTCCCTGCTGTCCCCATGCCAGGCACTGAAGCCCCCTCACAGGCCTAAACCTGCCATTCACTTAGCGCTGCTGGTGCAAATAGCTCCTGTGCCTCATGTGGTCAGATCTTGTCCCTGCTGCAGGCAGGGACACCCCTCTCAAGGACACCCCTGTCTGGCTTGGATTCCCAATGTACCCAATGCCTCCTTCCCCAACCTGGAACCTGTATCAATATTTGTCATGATATGGTATCACTGCTGGGAGAGATATTTAGAAAGATAATCATCATAGTTTAACATTGGTTGCTTCTAAGAGGTGGAATTTTGGATAATGCTTTAACTTTCTTCTTTGTACTTTCTTTTCTATTATTCTCTCTTCAAAAATTTTTTAAATTGTGGTAAACTATACATACGTAAAATTTACAATCTTAGCCATTTTCAAATGTACAGTCCAGTGGCATTAAGTACATTCACACTGTTGTGCTACCGTCACCACCCTCCACCCACAAAACTCCTTTGGTCTTGCAAAACTGAAACTCCGAACCTGTTGAACAATATCTCCTCATCTCCCCCTCCCTGGCAGCCACCATTCTACTTTCTGTTTCTGTAGGTTTGGGTACTCTAGGTCCATCCTAGGGGCAGACCACACAGTGTTTGTCCTTTTGTGTCTGGCTTATTTCACTCAGCATAACGTCTTCAAGGTTCATCCATGTTGGTGCATGTGTCAGAATTTCCTTCTTTTTAAGGCCTAGTAACATTCCATTCTAGATAAACACCACGTTTTGTTTATTCATCTGCTGATGGACACTTGGAATGCTTCCACCTTTTATAATAGTTATTACAAACAATGCTGCTAACACATGGGTGTAGAAATATCTTTTTGAGTTTCTACTTCTAATTCTTTTAGATATATACCCAGAAGTGGAATTGCTGGATCATATTATACTTTTCAAGTGCATTACTTTGTTTTATACTCCTTAAGCTATAAAGCATGAATGATTTTAATAAAATGAATGTCATTTTCCTTATCAAAATATAAAAATTATTTATTACCCAAAGTAACAATTAAGTGGCTCTTTATCTGCACTAAGCTGAATACAACGGAAGACAAGGTTTTCCATGCCTTAGAGGGGCTTAGATTCCCTTATTCAGTAAACAATGGTCAGCATCTGTTTTGTACATGACACTATTCAAGTTATCCATATTCTAAAGGAGGAAAAAAGCTCCCTTTCCTTAATAAGCCAAAGGTCAGCAGCTTGCTGCACACACAACAAAGAAAGCCAAGAGAAACTTGAGCATGGAGAGAAAGGGTAAAACAGGAGGTCACGAAGCTAAGTAACCAAATCAGAAGAAAAGTTCCTTAGGCAAATAGCAGTAAGTCTAGAAGACACCTGGACTCTGAAGAAGTGGCAGGAAAAGTCAAGTGAGGAGCTATGGGGATAAAAAGCAGATTGGTGGTAACACAGATCAACTGGGGATGGGCACGGGGATATTTCCGGGGTGACAGGAATGTTTCAAAGCTCACTTGTGGTGATGGTGGTAACTCGGTCAATTTACTAACATTCACTGCGTGCACATTTTAAATGGTGAATCTCATGGTATGTAAATTATTCTTCAATAAAGTTGTTTTTTAAAAAGCCATGAGAGACAAGTGCATGAGCCGTCAAGACTCCATGTATTAGTTCCAAACCAAAAAGAGCCCTGTCCTCGCTCTGAAGCAATCAGCATGACTGAAACCTGGTAGCCTGGCCAGCTAGACAGGACAGGCCTCGAAGGAGAGGAGCTTCGGGGAAAGGAGGGCATCCCCACGCTCAGGAGGCGCCCGCTGACTGCCGGCAAGGCCCACGCGCTGGGTTCGGTGCGAAGCCATTGCGAGTTCTGAGGCAGGAAGGAGAAGCAGTCCAGGCAGCCTATGGTGAGTGGCTTCACAGAAACTCGCATGCCGAGCTACAGGAGATTGTTTAAAGGGAAAAAGCCTTTAAAAGCCTTCTTCACACCCTGTAGTGAAGAGCTCAAGAAAGGCTCTGTGAAGGAGGTGCTACTTATGAACTGGTCCTTTCCCCGAAAGCAGCACTTCCGTCAGTGTCTGCAGTGGTAGGAGAGGGCAGGGCCGGCAGGGAGGTGCTTGATGTGGGCATGCGCATCCTGGACAAGCCAAGCCCCGGAATGAACAAAGGCTTGACTGTGAAAAGATCACAATAAAGCACCAACAGGAGAAGGAGGTAAGGCTGCGGTGGGTCACACTGAATCAGGGCAAGAGGTAGCCCTTGGTTCCTTACCTGGTGAGGAGTGCCGGAAGGTTTCTGAGCTGAGAAGTGGTCTGATGAAAGCTGCGGTTTAGGAAAATGTGTGGTAATGTGTGGTAAACACAAGGTGTCCTCCTATACACCCTCTACTTAACATTGCACAGATAACCAATTCACCAACATAACCAATGAGCCCCACATTTATAAGACACACTGACTCAGCAAGATGAATACTTTTGGCTGGTAGACTCCTCTACAACGCCTGTGCACTTCGGCTCCCATCGTTTGGGTTGTCTGTATACTAAAATCAGGTGTATTTGTTCCCAAATCCGTTTATGCAAGTGGTACTTCTGATTTTATTTACATAACTTTTTACATAAACCATTGAAATATGAGTGCAAAAGAGAGCAGCATTGTTTCTTTGAAAGCCACACTGAATGGTTTGAAAAGACTCAATGAAGGTGAATCACTAAAAATGGCTGAAGCAACCATAAAAGAGAATATTTGCAAACGTGAAAGGATTCTGCATGCAAGCTTCTTCTTAAGTATCTATGTTCTTGCTCATGTTTAAAAAACTAAAACCGAAATTATAAAGATGTATTACAAGTGTGGAAAGATGTTAAAAAGTTTCAATCAAGGCCAGGCGCAATGGCTCATGCCTGTAATCCTAGCACTCTGGGAATCTGAGGCGGGAGGATTGCTTGAGGCCAGGAGTGCGAGACCAGCCTGAGCAAAAGCGAGACCCCATCTCTACAAAAAATAGAAAAATTAGCCGGGCATGGTGGCGGGTGCCTGTAGTCTCAGCTACTCTGGAGGCTGAGGCAGGAGGATCGCTTGAGCCGAGGAGTTTGAGGTTGCAGTGAGCTATGATGATGCCACTGCACTCTAGGGGGGCAACAGAGCAAGATTCTGTCTCAAAAAAAAAAAAAAAAATTCAATCAACAGGGCCACTCTAAGAAAATGCCTTGGCCCTATAACTAAACATCAGTTAATTAATGCACAATGAATGCACAATGTGTTTTAGGTGAAAGTAAAATGCTTAAAATGTATGTCTCATTTTTTTAGGTTTCTCTCATTTAACCAACTTTTTCAATTGATTGGCCAAAACTGGTCCTAATCATGCAGGACAAGAGAGCAAGCATTAACCACCAGCAGCAACTCCAATCAGGAAGCCACTGTGCTTTGGAGGAGGTATGTGTTGGGTGGGGTCCAGGGAACCTGAAGGAAATACAAAGAAGTGCATGGATGTGACTGCTGAGACAATCACATGTAGAGGGAAAGGAAGCTAATAAAGATAACACTAGGATTTATCTGGGGGACTGAGAAATGCCATTTCAATTAGGACAAATCCAGATGCCAGAGGAAACGGTTCAGCAATGCAGCAATGAAAATGGTGAGTTCAGTTTAGACATGCCGAGAATACAATGTAAAACCCATGAGAGCAGGCACTCCTGTTGTTTTGTGAATTACCACATCCCTAGCACCCACAAAGATGCCTGAAACATAAATATTTATTGAAGGAATGAATGAATGAATGAATACACATGCAGAACACCCATGAGACATTTTCAGCAAACAGTTGGAGGAATATTTTCAGAGTACAAGGGGCAAGTTGGGGCCAGAGATGCAGGTTTGGAGTCATCAGGGACCTTGTCTATCTTGTAACCCTAGAGCTTGGAATAGTGTCTCCCACATGGGAGGATACAGGAAAAGATACCTAAGAAAACGTCTTTGACCTAATTAATAGCAACCTCTATTGGAAAGGACTTTCATGAAGATGATCTGACCCTATCAGCCTACAATCTCTCCACTTAGTCTAGAGTGAATACCTCTCTAGCAATAACATGGAATTCTTTATTTCCTGGGACAATATGCTTATCTATGGATTCCTGTGGCTAATTAGAATATTCCTTCATACATTAAGTTGAAAACATGGACATAATTTTATTGCTTACAATTAAAAAGGAAAAGCTTAATTTTGACCCAAAAGGAACTAGTTAATAAAAGTGATGGTAACTTGGGAAGAAAAAAACATATTATCTTAAGAAAGCAAAGCTTTGGCAGGGCACAATGGCTCAGGCCTGTAATCCTCGCACTCTGGGAGGCCGAGGTGGGGGGATTGCTTGAGTTCAGGAGTGCGAGACCAGCCTGAGAAAGAGCAAGACTCTGTCACTACCAAAAATAGAAAAACTTAGCCAGGTGTGGTGGCATGTGCCTGTAGTCCCAGCTACTCGGGAGGCTGAGGCAGGAGGGTGTCTTAAGCCCAAAGTTTTAGGTTGCAGTGAGCTATGATCATGCCACTGCACTCTAGCCAGAGCTACAGAGTGAGACTCTGTCTCAAAAAAAAAAAAAAAAAAAGGAAAGGAAAAAAAAGAAAGCAAGCAAAGCTTCAAGGATATTTATAACTTTCTAACAGCTTTATTCATAATTGCCAAAACTTTGAAGCAATCAAGATAGCCTTCAATAGGTAAATGAATAAATGAACTGTGGTACATCCAGACTATGGAGTATTATTCAGCCCTAAAAAGAAATGAGCTACCAAGCCACAGAAAGACATGGAGGAACCTTAAATGCATGTTACCAAGTGAAAGAAGCCAATCTGAAAAGGCCACATACTGTGTGATTCCAACTATATGATATTCTGAAAAAGGCAATAATATGGAGACAGTAAAAAGATCAGTGGTTGCCAGGGGTTATGGCAAGTGAGGGATGAACAGGCAGAACACAGAGGGTTTTTTCAGAGTAGCAAAACGACTCCATATGATACTAAAATAATGGTACATGTCTTCACGCATTTGTTAAAACCCTTAGAACACACAACACCAAGAGTGAGCCCGAATGTCAACTACGGCCTCTGGGTGACAAGGAGGTGTCGGTGGAGGTTCGTCAAGCACAGCAAATGCGCTGCTCTGATGGCCGTGCTGACGGTGGGGAGGCTGGCCTGTGGGGCAGGAGGCACAAGGGAAATCTGTACCTTCCCCTCAAGTTTGCTGTGAACCTAAAACTGCTCTAACAAAATAAAAACTGTAAAAAAATATCTTTAAGGAAAAAAAAAAGCAAAGCATGAAGACTCTGGGCAAGATGTCCCACAGGCTAAGACAGGTGGCTATTTTTTATTTTGTTTCTGTTTTTGTTTTTTCCATCATAATTCCTAAATAGGAGATTCTGCTAAGGAAGATGGTTTGAGGGAAAAATCACAGTTTATAAAAATATCTACATTTCAGGTTCTGGTCTTGGTTCTTCAATATATCATTTTATTTAACTGTCACATTTTCTGTAATAGGTATGATTAAGTCCATCTTACAGATAAGGAAGCCAGCTCTGAGAGGCTAGCAGCTTGTCCAAAGTCACACAGGGTGCTTCCATGAGGTTAGAAAACTCTCAGAATTGTGATTCTGACTCCTAATGAGTAACCAATTCTGAGTGAAGAAAGGGGAAGGCTCTTAAAGAAACCGCTGTAGTGGCACAGGCTGCTCCTGACGTGCTCAGGTAAATACGAGGGCACGCACGAAAACTGAGAAATGGGCACACAGCCTGGGATAAATAGGCTGTTGGCAGAAACCTGTAAGAAACTGGTCTGGAAAGCTAACTGTAAAAAGGAGCTGCGGTTGTTCACAAAGGTAAAGGCAAAAGCTACCTGCATGCCCTTTCAGCTGTGATCGTATTTCAGTCTTCTCTCGGGCACATGTACCCCAAAATGGGGTGCACATTTGCAAAGTGTAGCTCAAACCTTAGTGAGAGGAAACTAAAGCCCAATAAAACCACCTAATGAGTTTAAATTTCCTGGCCCAGGGAAATTACACCCCCAAAATCTGAGATAACTTATGAATGAAGCCATGAATTGCTGTCGGTAACCACTGAGAAATCATGAAACAAGTGCCAGGGAGATGGCCCCAGAACAAGAAGGCTCTTTTTGGAATGATATGGAACAATCCCCAAAATACACTGTTAAGAGAAAAAGCACAAGGGCAGAACGCTGTGTCCATTTACACTACCATTTGTGTACAGAGAGAACAGAGGATATACGTTTGCTTCCCCACACCCTGGACAGCTCCAGACGGAGGCAAAGCTGCCACACTGGCGAACTTCGTGGCTGGGCAAAGGCGCAGGGGCAAGACTGTACATTTTGAACTATGTAAACTACATTACCCGTTTTAAAAATGATTAAAATTTAGAAACTCTTTACCTGATCAAAGACTAGAGTTTAATAACACAGATTTTTAAAGGAATGATTTGCAAAGAGACATAGTGATCACCAAGAGCCAGGATGGATTAACTAGGAAAAATCACCGAGAGTAAGCCCAACTGTGCACTTGGACCCCTTCTAGCCGCTTTCAAAGCCCGTAGACTTGGCTACTCCCAGTAGGAGGAGTGGGAGTGGTGGTGGGTTAATTTGAGTAAGGTCTCATGGCCAGGATGAGGCTGAGAGAACAGAACAAAGCCAGCCTATGGCCTCTCTCATACACGGGCTCTTCTCACCGCCCCCCTGACCATCTGGCCTTCTGCTCCCCCAACTTGGTTCCTAATGTGATACCCTGCACGTGGATGATTAATATTCACTGATTTCATTTATTATGAATCTCTTGGCTTAATGTTCCAAAACTAATATCCACAGCATAAAGCAACCACAACTGGGCTGCCTTTTGGGATTAATCAAATAAGAATAAATATCTCATCCAAACAGTGTTAAGAAAATCTCAGCAAGACTCCACTGCCGGTGGGAGGAAGGGAAGGTGGCAACAGTACCTACTTCTACTCTGTAGTTTGCTTAGGAAAAGTACTTTCCACAGTATCAAACTAATTTTTGAAGTGGAAATCAATATGCAAAGACAATTCAACAGCAATCCCAGCAACACACACAAACTTTCAGGAAAAGAGAACACAACACTGAGAAGCTACTGTTGTCAGCAGCCAAGAAAAGCAGCATAAGAGATCTGGTCATGTTTTCCACTGAGGGACTTGAACATTTCAGAAGGTCATGGCCAAGTTCAAGGGCTGGAACTTTAATAATCCATGAATTCAGTGGAAAGACCTCTAGTTTCCCTCCCATCCAACGTGATGGTTATGCAGAACCAGAAAAGCAGAACTTTCTTCTGGAATGCAAAATTAGCTTACGGTGGGACCCCACAATTCTTTCCTTTTTGCTCCTCTTCCATAATGAAGCCTGGGGTACTGGCATCCAGCTTAATTGACTCCCCCTCCCCAAAAGAAAAGATTCCCTAAGCATGGAAGGTTTCACTGGAGAATTCTATCAAAGGCTTAATGAAGAATTAACAAACTCTACATAATTTCTTCCAGAAAAAAGAAGAGTTAGGAATGCTTCCCAATTTACTTTATGAAGCAGTATTATCCTGATACCAAAACTGGACAAAGACAGTACAAAAAATGAAAATGACAGACCCTCATGAATACAGATGAAAAAATCCTTAACAAAATATTAGCAAACAGAATTTAGTAATATATAAAAATAATTATATATCATGACCCAGTGGAATTTAAGGGTGCAAGAGAGGGTCAAGATCTGAAAAATCAATTAATGCAATCTACCATATGAATAGGCTAAGAAAATAAAAATGACATGATCACATTTATCAATGCAGAAAAAACATTAGACAAAATTCAACACCCATTCATAACAAAAACTGGAATAGAGGAACATTTCTCAGAAAAATCTCAGGAAAACTGGAATAGGATAGAATTCCATTTATATAACATTCTTGAAATAACAAAGTCAAATGGAAAACAAATTATTGTGATTGCCAAGGGTTAAAAGAGGGTGGGGAGAGGGAAGTATAAATGGGTAACAGTAGGAATCCTTATAGTGATGGAAATTCTCTTTGAAAGCTCACTGTGTCAATGTTAATATGCTTGTTGTGATATTATACTATCATTTTATAAGATGTTATCATTGGGGGAAACTGGGTAAAGGGTACAGGGGATCTATCTGTATTATTTCTTACAACTGCATGTGAATCTACGATTATTGCAAAATAAAAAACATATGAAATACATTTAATTTAAAAACATATATAATACATTTCAACCTTTATATTGACTTTAATTTATATTTTGGAGAAAATTTATTTAAAATTACATTTGAATACCATTACACTTATTTTACAAGTGAATTAGAAATTGCAAAGGGATAGAAATAAGAAAATATTGGCCAAGTGTGGTGGCTCACATCTTGTAATCCTAGCACTTTGGGATACCAAGGTGGGAGGATGGCCAGGAGTTCAAGACCAGCCTGGGCAACATAGCAAGACCCCATCGCTACAAGAAAAAATTTTAAATTAGCCGGGCGCGGTGGTGCACACCTGTAGTCCCACTTACTCAAGAAGCTAAGGCAGGTGGATTGCTTGAGCCCAGAAGTTTGAGGTTGCAATGAGCTATGATTGTGCCACTGCACTCCAGCCCAGGTGACAGAGCGTGACCCTGTCTCAAAAAGCAAAAAACAAAAAAATACTAAAGTAGAACTCAGAGGAAAAAACTGAGAAGAATGAAGAAAAAAAAATGCCGCACAAAATTTACCCATTAGTGATAAAAACAATGAAAGTGAATGAGACAGTTATTTTCATCAAGTCTACAACCTAATAGGATCATCTGAAATCCCTGAAACTTGATGTCCTTTACTAGAGTATTTAATACTGATCAGAACATTTCGAATACACAATGAGCCTCCATCTGTCTTCTCACCTGAGCCTTGCAAATGGGAGGTGTGTGCCTGCTTCCTACCTCCCACGCTCCTCTCCTGCGACAGGGCAGCGCTGATGAAGGTGAGAGCACTATTTACAATTACCTACGCCCAAACCGAGCTCTGTTTTACACAGAACACAAAACAGTCTTACACAGCATTATTATCATACACTGAATTTTCTAGGAAGGCAACGAACATTAAATCAAGGAAAGATAGTACTCTGCTTTATTCCAAAGCTTGCCCCGAGTTGTCAGCATTTCAGAAAGTCACTGGTGTCAACACTGCCACAGAGTCTGAATTCTCAACACGGAACCTGAGTCAGTCTCACCTGTAGGGTCCGTACTGACGGTGATCTCCACTGACGTGCAAGCATCTGCCTGTCTTCTAGTGGAATCAGGCTCCAACATCTACGTACTGAAATGTTACTTAATCAGAAATGGTTTGCCTTTTATTTCTACTCCATGTCATAGACAGGGCATTATACCGATTTTTTTTCAGTACCGTATATGGGTTGATGGATTTCATTTTAGGATATCAATGGGCACATTACAAAATATCATCATAAAATAAAGGGGCAGGGGACCTCTAGGTTGAGCCCTCTGCCAGGAGCACCTTCAGGAAGCGTTCCAGTGCTTCTTTCTCCTTGCCTGCACTCACCAAAGGCCACACGAAGGAAACAGCCATGGCTGGCAACAACAACAAAAGCCATGGCCAGCTAATAGCAAGGCAAGCACCAAAGCAACAACAGAACAACGAAAACAAAATACACAGAAAGAAAAGAGAAAAATGACAAAATTGTATCTCGGGCTTTAGTGCCCCACCCCCCTTACCCTGGCTACTGCAAAAAAAAAAAAAAAAAAAAAAAAAGGTCCTCCTTCCTTCAACTGAGAATACAAGATATGACTTATTAGCCACACACTCTCCAACAGAATCCCTCTCAATTTCCAAGTCCGGACAAACACAAGCTTCCCTCTGTAAGGGGGCACAAGCGCAGAAAAACCACTAGATCTATATGGGAAGTTTTGGACGTTCATAAAAGGGGGACCATCTGAGGACTCTAAGTAATAGGAAATTTTCAAGAATCTCTAATTTGCATTCTCATTGAAATCCAAGATGATTTTATAGCTATGAAAGAGCAAGAAGTCATGAAGAAGAAAGAATTTGAAATCAGAGTATTATAATAATAAGGATTAAAAACAGAATAGTTGAAGTAAAGAAATAAGCAAAGCAAAGCATATTAAATGAAAAACTTTGAAAAAAATCAGAGGATGAATGAAATGATCTAAAGAATCCAAGAAAACATGTGACGTGGAAGATATACCCAGGAGACCAAATATACACATATTTTAATTTCCTGAAGGAGACTTCTGGGTAAAAAGAGAAGCAATAATCAAAGTAATAACAGAATGCCTAGAAGGCATTCAATAAAATCCATCACCCAATCCTAATAAAAACTCTAAGTGAAATACGAAGAGAGGACTTAGCATGCAAAACAATATCTCAAGCCCAAATTCTGCATCACATTTAATGGCAAGGCACCAAAAGCACCCACAGTAAAGTGAGAGCAAATCAAGGATGTTACTAGTATATAACACAACTGGGGTCACACACACAAAAGAGCAGGAACCAGAAATAAAAGGAATAACTACTGGAATGGAGGAGACAAAAGGCATCATTACCTGCAGCTGATACGATTGTTCACTTGGAAAACACGTGAGAATCAACTGGAAACCATTAGTACTAAGAAAAGAGGATGGTAAGGGAGTGAGCCATTGTAAATTACATATTTAAAAATCATCCATTTAAAAAGTACAATGAGTACTTGCTTCGGCAGCACTAATACTAAAATTGGAATGAAACGGAAGATTAGCCTGGCCCTTGAGTAAGGATGACAAAGTTAGGAAAAGTTCCAGATTTTTAAAAATAAGAAAAAAATACAAGGAATAAAGAATCCCATTCACAATAGGAATAAAATTATAAAACAAAGGCATAAACTCAACAAAAGGAAATGAAGGGAGGGAGGGAGGAAGGAAGGAAGGAAAAGGGGAAAAAAATAAGCAAACTTTAGGGGAAGACCAAAACAGAAGAGACGACTTGAACTGGAGAGACAGTCAAGTTTGTGGATGGGAAGACTTGGCAAAGACACCAGTATTCCTGGGGGAGACGCAAGGAGAGTTCTCACCTCTCCGCATCACTGGTGCCCGGGGAGGACCCAGGAAAGCTGCCATCCCCAAATCCACGGTCCACCTGTGCCTACACAGAAAGCCAGAGAAAACCCTCCGCCCCGCTCCAAAGCCCGGAAGGACTAAACCACATCCTCCTGAGAAACGCAGGGCCATGAACCCACCCTCAGTATCACTCAGCTAAAAATCTAGCACCGTAGCTAGTACAGAGTTCATAACATCCTCATGTCTGGGTTTACCTGACACAAGTTAAAACCCATTCCTGGTCTGTCCACACATGATGCATAAACAAAGTATGGTCTAGCCATACAATGGAATATTACTCAGCCTTAAAAACGAAAGAAATTCTGACAAATGCTGCAACGTGGATGAATCTGAAGGATACCAGGCTAAGTGAAACAAGCCAGTCACAGAAGGACAAATATTGTATGATCTCCCTTAAATATAGTATCTAAAACAGTCAAACTCACAGAAACAGAAAGTAGAATGGTGGCTGCCAAGGGCAGGTGTGGAGGGGGACATGAGGAGTTTGCTGTCCAATGAATACCGAGTTTCAGTTATGCAAGATGAATAGGTTCTAGAGATCTGCTATACAACATTGTCTCTAGTTAACAAAACTGAATTACACACTTAAAAATTATGGCTGGGCACAGTGGCTCATGCCTATAATCCTAGCACTCTGGGAGGCCAAGGCAGGCAGATTGTTTGAGCTCAGGAGTTCGAGGCCAGCCTGAGCAAGAGCGAGACCCTATTTCTACTAAAAAAAAAAATAGAAAGAAATTAGCTGGACAACTAAATATATATATATATATATATATATATATATATATATATATATATAAATTAGCTGGGCATGGTGGCACATGCCTGTAGTCCCAGCTACTCAGGAGGCTGAGGAAGGAGGATTGCCTGAGCCCAGGAGTTTGAGGTTGCTGTGAGCTAGGCTGATGCCCGGCACTCTAGCTTGGGCAACAGAGTGAGACTCTGTCTCAAAAAAAAAGAAAAATTAGGCAGGCATGGTGGTGAGCACCTATAGTCCCAGCTACTCAGGAGGCTAAAACGGGAGGATCACTTGAGCCTAGGAGTTACAGGTTGCAGTGAGCTATCATGACTCCACTGCAGTCTATCCAGGGCAACAGAGTGAGACCTTGCCTTAAAAAAAAATTCATTCAGAGGGTACATCTCATGTTAAGTGTTCTACCACAATTTGAAAATTAACTAAGTATAGAAGAAAATAAAAGAGAAGTGAAAATACAGATTCTCCCCAACTTAGAATGGTTTGACTTACATGGTTTTTCAACTTTAGGATGGTGCAAAAGCGACATTCATTCAGTAGAAACTGTCCTTTGCATTCTCATATAACCATTCTTCTTTTCACTTTCAATACAGTATTTAATAAACTACATGAGATATTCAGCACTTTATTATAAAATAGGCTTTGTGTTGCATGATTTTGCCCAACTGTAGGCTAATGTAAGTGTTCTGAGCACACTCAAGGTAGTCCAGGCTAAGCTATGATGCTCAATAGGTAAGGTGTATTAAATGCATTTTGACTCAGTGATATTTTCAGCTTAAGACGGCTTTGTTGGGAAGTAGCCCCATGGTAACTTGAGGAGCATCTTTACTGAATCTGAAATGTGATTTTCTTACCACAAAATACAGCCATCAATGGCTCCTCTAAAATTATGAAAACAACAAACACGTTCCTGGCCTTCTCTGACTTTGCAGGTCCTCGTCTCCAAACTGACACGATCCTGCATCCGCCCCTCGTCCCTCCCTCAATGCTCAGCACCTCTTCAGGGCTCTTGGAAACTCACCGTGATATCAGCACTTCCCGCAGACTGAGCTCATTTCTGGATGTCCCCTCACTTCCATGCCTGGATGACTCCCACTACTGCCTTTCCACGCCAGTGTTACCGTCTCCTCACATTTCCTGAACCTGAAGGCACGAGGTGGCCAGATGGCCCTCCTAGCCCCCGTTGTCTCTTTCCCTCCCCCCTGCTAAACAGGGAAGTTCGTGCAGCAGGACCTGGCATCTTCGTCCCCTCCCGGTTGTCATCTACTGAGCCCCACCCCAATCTCTCAATTCTCTGACATCCCTGGCTCACGGTGCTCCTCTTTCTGTGGCACCCAAGGGATGGACCCACCCTCCAGCCTCTCAATTCCAAGACCTCCAACATGCTTTTCCTCTACTCTCACCTCAGTAAGCCATAGAAAACCATCCACGGTTTTCTCTCAGCCTCTGTTTCCTCATCTGCAAGTCCTGGTCCCAATATATACTGCGCAAGGACTTAGACAGTCTGCTTAATCTCTTTACGCCTCAGTCATCTGATCTATAAAATGGGAGTGATAATAATACTATCTCGTAGGGTTGTAGTAAAGACTAAAGGAGACTCTACTTCTTGAGTTCTCAGAACAGTAGTTAGCATATAATAAGCAAAGAATGTTAGCCACTGGTCGTGGTGATTCTACAACAGGTGACCATGATGGCGAAGAAAACGAGTGTTCCTACTGCACAAACAGTGTAGCAGAACAAAGAATCCTGGAGGCAGGCCTTGGGTTTGAATGGGGGAACACTACCTAAGCCCCCTAGCCTCTGTTTCTTCACATGTAAGATGGTGATAAGAACACCTGCCCACTGTGTTGGAAGAGTTAACCCCAATAAGAGCCCAGGGTTACTCCCTTCCCGGGTCAGAGGGGACAGGCGTCTTGGGTTGGAGCCTAAGGTACCACCTGGGTATAACGCAAGCAAGTGGAGAATGCAATGCATGGGTATGTGTATCAGCAAGGACACGGACACTTTCTTGGAAGTGAGCCTGTTTTGACATTGGAATCACGACTGCTTTGTGCTCACTGATGAGCCTTTGAGATGTCTAAGATTCGGTGAGCATTAAAGCAGAGCTTGGCCAAAGTAACACTGGCATTTAACATTTATTTTGATTTATTGAACTTTTAAAAAACATTGCTATCAGTTTAAAATAGTGACATTATTTTCAATCCCACATGTGCTATATATAGAATCATCTAAATGAACACTTTTGTGTGTTGCCAGTTTTCAAAATGTTCACCTGTGCGGCCAACTGCTGTCTCCAGAAGAGACACGTGTCCACTCTTTAGACCTTATCTCATTCATTCCACTGCTAACACGAGCAGAAATTTCACCCTACGCCTACTTGAAAATTCCTCAGGAGAAGCCAGCAACTCCACTCTAGGCATATATTTTCTCTTTCAAAAGAAGTGAAAGGGCCGGGCGCGGTGGCTCACGCCTGTAATCACAGCACTCTGGAAGGCCGAGGCGGGCGGATTGCTCAAGGTCAGGAGTTCGAAACCAGCCTGAGCAAGAGTGAGACCCCGTCTCTACTAAAAATAGAAAGAAATTAATTGGCCAACTAAAAATATATAGAAAAAATTAGCCAGGCATGGTGGCGCATGCCTGTAATCCCAGCTACTTGGGAGGCTGAGGCAGGAGGATTGCTTGAGCCCAGGAGTTTGAGGTTGCTGTGAGCTAAGCTGATGCCACGGCACTCTAGCTTGGGCAACAGAGTGAGACTCTGTCTCAAAAAAAAAAAAAAAAAAAAAGAAGTGAAAGCATGGCTGGGCGCGGTGGCTCATGCCTGTAATCCTAGGACTCTGGGAGGCTGAGGCAGGAGGATCGCTCAAGGTCAGGAGTTCAAGGTCAAAAGAAGTGAAAGCAGTCTCAAAGAGATAACTCACACAAACAATCTCAAAGAGATAACTCACACACCCATGTTCACAATGGCATTGTTCACAATGGCATTATTCACAATGGCCACAGGTGGAAATAGCCCAAGGGTCCATCAACAGATGAATGGTAAAGAAAATATAGTAAATACTTACAACAGAATATTATTTAGCCTTAAAAAGGAAGGCAATCCTGACACATGCTACCACATGGATGAACCCTGAAGATGGTTATGCTAAATGAAATAAGCCAGTGACAAAAGAACACTGTGTGATTCCACTCACACCAGGTTCCCAGAGTGTTAAGTTTACAGAGACAGAGAGTAGATTGGCGGCTGCCGGCTGGAGAGGGGAAGGGGAGTTGCTGTTTAATGGATACAGAGTTTCAGTTTGGCAAGGTAAGAAGAGTCCTGAGATGGAAGGTGATGATGGTTGTACAATATGAATGTACCTAACACCACTGAACTGTACACTTAACAATGGTCAAGATATAAATTTTAGGTTTATTTGACCACAATTTAAAACATAAACTATCAGGAGAGTTTAGAGCCAGTTGGCTCTACCCTTCAAACTATACCTAGATCTGACTACTGCTCCCCAGTGCTGTGGCCACCAATCCAGCACAAAGGGCTTCTTTCCCAGACCACAGCTCCACCTGCCCACTCTTGACAAGTGGCCCAGGCACTCCTTCCAAGGTGAGGCCGGGTCACATCACTACCCTGCGCAGAACCTTGCACACGTTCCCCAGTGGAGTCAGAGCAAAAGTCCAAAGTCCCAACAAGGACCACAAGCTCCTTCCCCGTCCCCTTCCCACCGCCTGTCACTCCTCTGCAGCTGGCTGGCCTCCCCACTGCCCCTGGACGTGTGGGCACCTCTGCCCGGACCCGCCATCCCAGGCGTCCACCTGGCTAACCGTCTCTCCTCCTCCATGAGGCGGGCATCTTTGTCCCAGTCACTGATGGATCCCTTTTGCCTAGAACAGTGCCAGGCACATGGTGGCCACTGAAAAATATTTGATGAATTAATGAATGAATAAAAGGATTGTTTCTAAAGGCAGGCCCATCGGTGTTTTGACAAGGCTGATTCCTCAATGGGCTCCTGGGGCTATCCTGACCTTCCGCTTGACCCAGCGCACTGGGAGGATGACTATCTCTTCTCTAAAATCCACACCTGCCGGGTAAGATGAGATATACACGAAGAGTGCCTCAGAAAAGGAAGGATAAAAGCTGGAATTCATATATGTGAATAATACTCATGAAAGAAAATCGGATGTTCAGTGTGAAAACCTGGGGTGGTGCACGGCAGATGCAAAGCCAAACCCAAACTCCTCTGACCTTCCTGAAGCCAAGTTTCCTATCTTCATAAAATACCACATTCTTCTTCAGTCTGTTGTGAGCAGGAAATGAAGTAATGGACCTGAGAGGCCAGTGCAATGGGGGGCAGGTGGCAGGGCCAAAACGTGACTTTTGCCATGTTCTTGTTCTTGTTGAAGCAAACTTCCGCAGAGTTCAGGGGATGGCCTAAGGCCCGGATACAAGAAACTGGAAATAGTCTTAAAAAGAATGAAAAGGCTTCCAGAAAGTGCATGCTTCCCAATTCAGGCAGTTCAAATACCACCTGCACTAGATGGCGAGTTAGCGCTGCACACAAGAGTGAGGAAGCAATGTAATTATTATTACCCCAAAATTGAACCTTTTCTCTCAGTGCTTTGTCTGAGAGAGTGCCCCTGAGGACAGATCAGTTCCCAGGAAAGGGTATAATACAGGACGACTATAGGTTTAACTCTTGTGAGTTCAAAATCACAATACTGCATTAAAATTTCATGACAAAATCCTTTTCAAAATTAATACAGTTGGAAGATAGATAATACCATGCTATGCATAATAGAAAACATGTCCCCAAATCAGAATCCCAAAAACTGACGTGCATGCCATAAAACGAATTCTGCTCCATAAAAGTCTGTACATAACCTATAATTACACCTTTCCTTTAAGAGGAAATGAATTATACATTGACAGCACAGCTGAGCCTACAAAAAACTTCTTTAAGTCCAGTGAGCACCTAATGGAAGATGCCATTTCTAACACAGCAAATAATTTCCCTCTTTGTCTCAACTGCACTGAGAGTTTAAAACTTGTACTTATTACAACAGGTTAAGGATCCCTTATCTGAAATACTTGAAACAGAAGTGTTTTGGATTTGGGATTTATTCAGATCTTGGAATATTTGCATTATACTTACTGATTGAACATCCCTAATACAAACATTTGAAATTCAAAATGCTCCAGTGAGCGTTTCCTTTGAGCATCATGACAGTGCTCAAAAAATTTTGGATGTTGGAGCATTTCAGATTTTGAATTTTTGAGTTTGGGATGCTCAATCTGTAGTACCAGCCCTTCCATCTTCCTGTTTTTCATGCAAGTAAAATAAAGACAAAATACAATCAAATATTTAAATGCTACCCAGACACTGCTGTACCATCGCAGAGGTGGTCACACCTACAACAGAGAGAAGCGCTGCAGGCCACGGGTCTGAACGGGCAGTCCTAACCGACTGGATTCACCCTGAATGAGGCAGTTTGGGGATATCGTGACAATGTACAAAAGTGTCAGCTGTACAAAAGCTGGTATAAAAATGTTGAAGACTACTGGCATTTAAAAATGAAAGCTCTAGAGATAAAATGTAATTTTCAAACTCAACCCTATTAAGTCAAATAATTTAATTTCATTAAAATAAAATAACTGACGAACTGAATTTACATAACCAGGAGAATAATAACTGCATCTCACATTCCACTACAGTTTATGAAGTACTCACAGATCTTGGTCCCAACAACATCACTGTGTAGTGGATATGTAGTTACTTCCTTCCTTTGACAAATAAGGAAGCTAATGCCCCATGGGGTGTGGGAACTTGCCCACTTTGGGAGCCAATATGAATCCAAGATCTGTCCCTAGAATCCTGAATAAAGCAGCCCTGCTGTGAGCAAACAGTCAAGCCACCAACCAATGGCTAAGAAACACAACCAAGGCAAGTAGGAGAGGAAAGATTCGGTGAAGGCAGAAAAAGGAAAAATGTTTAGTTTATAACTTGTATTTACCCTGTTATTAACTTTTTATAGCAATATATGTAGATGTTCAAATCTTTCAAACAGTACAGGAAAATCTAAAATGAAAAAAATCTCCCTGCACTACTCTCACTTCTGGTAACTCCTCAAACGTAACCATTCTTACCTCCTTCCAGGGGGAAAAAAATTATGATTTCAATAATTAAATTAATTCATACAAGCCTCTGGAAAATGTGTATGAATATGGTTTAAATGGGTATTCAACTGTTTTAAATAGTAGTTAGAGGTTCAGTTGTTGAGAATATGTTTGTTCTACAGAAGAATATAGTGTCTGAGAAGATAATTTTGTGAGACAGAGTGACTGGGTTCAGATTCCGCAGTTTCTTCATATTTAAAATAGGGTAATACAAGTCCTGACTTTACAGGGTTATTTGGAGATTAAATGTGTTAATATGCCTATGTTGTTGATGTTGTTGCCACTGTCATCATTACTATCATTTTCTTCAAAGATTTGTAATGATAACCTATTTTAAAAATCATAGCTACATTTTGTTCATAATAGTCTATTCTCTATAAAGAATACATTCCTTTTAATAAAACATTTTCTGGAAAATTAAAAAAAAGAATATATGGTGATAAAAATTAAGTAAAGTGAAATCAAAATATTATGAAAAATGTGTGCTATAAACAATGCAAGTTCATTTGAAAATATCTGTGGGTATTAAACATAGTAACTACCATATGTGAAACTATATTTTACCTATATTAATAGTTCAAATCCCAAAACAATAAAAATGGTAAAACTATCCCTCTTTAACAGATGAAGAAAGTGAGATTAAGAAAAATTATTAAGTGGTTTGTTTACAGGCAAACAAGTAATAATTGGTAGTGTTTTATTAAATTCTGAAGCTGATTATCTATGCTATGGCCTCTCTTTAGATATCATGCACCCAATTTTTTCTATTAAGCATCATGCAGTTCAGAATATTTCTAAGTTTTGAGGGAATGTTGTATAAGAAAAAGTACATGATATGATTAATATCTAAATAAAAGGAATTAAAACATATTTAGCCTGTGTTAAAGCAAATATACTTAAAACATAATATGTGATACTCTAATAATAATTATGAACTTAAATGATACCAATTATCCTTAATCATATTTACTTTCTGTATATCCAGTAATCTGACAAACGTGATATTTCGCTCTGATAACATTATTTTGTAGTATTTTACTTTTTTCTCTGTGTCATGATACAGTCTTATGCATAGACATGAAAATCAGTCTTTCATTTTCTACAACATAAAATGTAATGTATTCTATCTCAATTCTTACACTGTGTTTTTTAAAAATGTAGTTTTATAGAGGAAAAAATAAACAAAACTTTTGACAAAAAAATAATTAAATTAACATATACTCTTTAAAATGAAATCATACTATATTGGCCATGTTATTTTTCTCACTTGATAATGTATCTTGGACATCTCTCCCTGTTAGTACGTACACATCTACTGTGTCCATTTCCATGGCTGCATACTATTCTACTGTACCAGAATCTCATCATTCAACCAGCCTTATACTGACACATTCTTAGGTCGTTTCCTGTATTTTACTATTATAAATAACTGCGCAAGTGAACATCTTGCTCATATATATTTGGCATCCTATTTCAAGTATATTTGTAATGTGAAATGCTAAACAGTAAAAATACTTGGTCAAAAGTTATATATATTTAAAATTTGGATAGATGTTACCAAATTGTCCTTGTGCTTCAATCACGTGGTGTGCCGGCTCCTTACACCGTTAATAACACCAGAAAGGATCAACCATTTTCATTTTTGCTAGTCTGGTAGGGGAAACGGTATATCTAATTTTTGTTTTTATTTATATTTCTTGAACTATAAGGGAAGCTTAGCATTTTTCTACTGGCTCTCTGTATTTCTTTTTTATGTGAGCTACATATTTTTCTATTTTATTATTAATATTTTTCTTTTTCTTATTGATTCATATATATTCTTTGTAAACAAACACTTTGTTACATGTATGGCAAATAATTTCTTTTTGCAAAGCAGTTTTTTATGTTTATGTAATTACATTTTTAATCTTTCCCTTTATGGCTTCTGTGTTTGTTCCTACTTACAAAGGCCCTCCCGAGGCCAAGACTGCAAATTAATTCTCTGATGTTTTCTCTTTGCACTTTCACAGTTTCATTTTTTAAATATTTAAATCTTTAATCCACTTGGAATTTATTTTGATGAGAGGAATGTCATAGGGATGCAGCTTTATTTTTTCCTAAAGACTTAATCAGTCATTCTTTTGAGTGAATTGCCCGCCTTGATTATAAAATGCCACCTTTACCCTGTACTAAGTCCTCCAGTATATTCTGGGCTTTCTCCACTGTTCCACTGAGCTGCCTATTTCTTCTCCAGTTCCAAGATGCTTAAGGTTAATCCCTTGATTACTGTTTTCAGAATTTTCCTAGTTATTCTAGAATATTTATTCTGCTAGATCCGGGTTTCTCAACAGCGGCACTGCTTACACCTTGGGCCAGATCATTCTCTGTGTGGGACTGTACTGCGCAGGTTCAGCAGCATCTCTGGCTTCTGCCCACTAGATGTCAGTAGCACCTGCCAGTCGTGACGCCCAGGTATGTCTCAGACGCTGCCAGCTGTTCCCCGGTTGAAGCAGAAGGGCCAAAACCACCCGCCCATTGAGGACAACTGCTTTAGACAAACTGCGACATAATTTTATTTGTGTTTCCACTCCCAAATTCCCACTGGTATTTTAATTAAGATGAAAGTGAATTCATAGTATCATTTTGACATCTTTACTACATTTAATATATTATTAAATTTCATCTTTATTATATTTCATCTTTGTATGCAAGAACTATGTATATCCTCCCCCTCATTATGTCTTCTTTGAAGGTCAAGTCTTATGTCAAAGAGGACATTAGACTTGTCCTTCAAAAGGGTTTTAAGATTTTTAATACAGGTTCTTATACTATTAGTTTATTCCTAGATATTTTACCTTTTACGCTCCTTTATAAATGGGATCATATCTTATGTTATTATCTTTTCTAACTTGTCACTATAAGAAAGCTATTGATATTTTATATTCTACAACTAGCCACATACAGAACTCTTATTGTCTCTAATACATTTGTCAGCAAATTCTATATTTTTTCTAATGATACAATTTTGGGGAAATTCTAAGCATACAATGTTACCTGTGTACAATCATCATTTTGTTCCCTCATTTCTAACATGCACATACATCTATATCTCTTTTGTCTCACTTTTTTGGTTAATATTTGCAGAAAATTTTAGGTGACCAGTGGTGACAGTAGACAACCTTGCATTATTCTTGATTTTAATCAGAATGCTTCAAGTATTTCACCATTAAGCATAATGTTGGCTTTGGTTTGAGATACATATTTTTTTTTTTTTTTTGAGACAGAGTCTCACTCTGCTGCCCGGGCTAGATTGAGTGCTGTGGCGTCAGCCTAGCTCACAGCAACCTCAAACTCCTGGGCTCAAGCAATCCTTCTGCCTCAGCCTCCCAAGTGGCTGGGACTACAGGCATGTGCCACCATGCCTGGCTAATTTTTTCTATATATTTTTTAGTTAGCCAATTAATTTCTTTCTATTTTTAGTAGAGACGGGGTCTCACTCTTGCTCAGGCTGGTTTCGAACTCCTCACCTTGAGTGATCCGCCCGCCTCGGCCTCCCAGAGTGCTAGGATTACAGGCGTGAGCCACCGTGCCCGGCAGATACACATTTTTTATATCATCAAAGAGGTCTCCATACATTTATAGTCTACCAAGAGCTTGTTATTAAGTCAGAAACACTATTATGCCAACTGCATCCTCTATAGGGATGACCATATAGTTTTTTTCCTTTGGCCTATTAATATTGTAAGATAGATTATATTCCAAAATTTCCTAATATTTATCCATTCTTAGTGGCATAAATCTGGTTGGTTGTGACATACACTATTGTTCTTTTCATTTCTTGTTGAATCCCATGTGCTAATATCTTGATCTCACATTTCTACATCAATATTTGAGAGTGGGATCAGTTTGTCATTTTTTTTAGTGGGGCTTTAATAACTTTTGGACTCAGTGTTAGGTTGGCTTGATAAAAACACTTTAATTTTTGTATTTTTAAAACCAACTCAGGAGGCTGAGGTTGGAGGATCAGTTGAGCCCAGGAGTCCAAGAGTCCAAGTCCAGCCTGGACGACATAGTGAGACTCTGTCTCTTAAAACACACACACACACACACACACACACACACAACCATCAGCCAAATATGTGTTTGTGTGTGTGTGTGTGTGTGTGTGTAGTATGAAATCAGTCTTATAAATAGTAAAACCATTATATAGAAACACCAGGCCATTCCCCTTACATCCAGAAAATAAAAAGCCACATATAATCTGCATAGATTCAACGTCTTGAAAACTGAATAAATTAAAGTATACCTTTGAAAAGCTAGTCTGGAATGTCATGTTTTATGAAGAGTGCAAAAATCACAACTATACTATCCTTTAACACTTACTATAAATTAATAACAATGTATTTCAGTTATTTTCCCATCTTAGATAATTTAGCAACACACTGAGGGCTGCATTATACCAGTGAGACCATGGAGGCTGGGCACAGTGGCTCACCCCTTTAATCCTAGCACTCTGGAAGGCCGAGGAGAGAGGATCACTTTAAGTCAGGAGTTTGAGACCAGCCTGAGCAAGAGCGAGACCCCATCTCTACTAAAAATAGAAAAAATTATCCAGGTGTGGTGGCACGTGCCTGTAGTCCCAGCTACTCAGGAGGCTGAGGCAGAAGGATCGCGTGAGCCCAGGAGTTTGAGGTTGCTGTGAGCTAGGCTGATGCCACGACACTCTAGCCCAGGCAGCAGAGCAAGACTCTGTCTCAAAAAAAAAAAACGAAAAAAAAAACAGAGAGACCATGGAAAGCTTAAAAGTCTTAACTATATGCTCAAGGAGAAAATTAAATAAATTCTTTGTTATTTTGTTTCCCGTGCTCTGAACTCAAATATGATTCAAAAACACTTTTCTGATTCTCAAAAAACTAGTAACAACAAGAAAGTTCACAGGGTCCAGCTGCCACTGCCATCTAAGCAAGTCTGAGCAGCCTTACGCCACTGCTGAGGTAAGTGAGGATCTTCCCGGTTTTCCACAGGATTCATGACACCCACCTCTGCAATGGATCTATAAGGTTCGTTCATTCATCTGATACATTTTGCGCCAAGATGACCCCAGAACATATACTACCTTGCCTGGATCTCAAAAGGATTTCACACGTGTGGTGACAAATGGGCCACTAGAGGGACAGAGGAAACCCTGCTACCTTTTTTTTCTCCGTTTTCTTCCCACTAGATGTAATCTCCCTGTGGGCAGGGACATTGTCTGCCTAAATCAGTTCCTGGCACAAGTTAAGTACTCAATAAAGATCTGATGGAGGAAGGAATGAATGAATCATTGAAGTGCTTTCATATGGCCAAGGTGATTGGCCTGCCCGAGTCCCTCCTACCTGTGCCGCTCCTTGAGCGGCTCTCCGTGAGCTCAGAGATGGCTCCTGCTGTCACAGTCTTTTTCAGTCGAACCACTCCAGATGCAGCGGCACTTCCAGGCTTGTTGAGCATGTCTTCACTGCTGGCCCTCTTGAGCTACAAGAGAGGTCAGAGGGAAGGATGAGAGCTATGGTTTCAGTAAGGAGCGCCACAAACCAAAAAAGCATCTAACCAGGACGATGTGCCTGGCTGTTAGGATACAATAATAGGGCTTTGAGTAGCACAACAGGGTGAAGTAAAAAATGCAAACCTAGATAAACTTGTTTCTGTCATTTGCAGGCTAGAGTATGATCTCCCATTAGGGTTTCCAAGAACAGTATACGGTTATGGGTGAAGAGTACCCACCATGTCACACTTCAAGTACTGGCAAAAAAAAAAATATGCCGTCCTAGTGGGGGAAGAAAAAAAGAATGGAAGCTGGTGAAAAATGAACCAGGAGATGCGCAGAAGGCCGGGTAGGGCAATACAAAAGAAATTCAAGGACAACAAAAAAGGCTTAATGACATATGTCAGAAGGAAACAGAGGAAGAGAAACCATCTGAATATCTGCCACATGCTCACCACGGAGAAATCTGTAGGTCATGTCATCTGGAAAATGTGTTCAAAGGCAAGAAAGGAACTTTCCTGGAGGCCGGGAGAACACTGCTAACAGACAACAGGAAGAAATTAGGACCCTCCTCTCTTGTTTTGTTCTCTTCCCGATTATGACAGGGGTAGAACATGTGTTGAAAGGTACTGAAATCTAAGAAGGGAGACTCCTAAATGAGCTACTTCAGGCCCAGATAAATTACAGTCAAGGTTAATGAGGAAAACCACAAATAAATTCGCTCAACCACTGCTGTCTTCTTTAAAGAATAGTACTAAAGAGGAATGGTAGCAGAAGAGCAGCGGCAGGCTGATGCCCAGAGCCGTCTCTAACATAGCTGAGATCTGGAGCAAACAATATGGAAAAGACAAGTCAGTGGAGGTGTGGAGTGAGCAGCCTCTGCCCACCACAATGGCAGAGGGCAAAAGGCTCTGATCCAAGCTGCTCCACTGGCTTTGAGGGTCAGTTACCGAGGGTTAGAAGTTTAAATATTTGCATAATTTTTTTAAAAGTTTCCACTTTTATATCATTTAAATTTCAGGATAAACCCCCTGCACCAAAAGTCTGAAAGTAAAAAGATACCAAGTGTTGGTTCCAAGGCTGTAGAGCAACTGGAACGCTCTGCTGGAGCGTTCTACTGGAATGCCCTGCTGGCGGGAGTACAACCTGGTACAGCTGCTTTGGAAACTGGCAGTATCTGCTAAAGCTAAATATTTGCACCCTATGATTCGACAATCCCACTCCCAGATCCACACCCAAGAGTAGTAAGTATATAGTTTCATCAAAAGAATGTTCATAGCACCTTTATTTATAACAGCCCAAAACTTTAACAACCCAGATGTCTTTCAACAGAAAGGATAAGCTGAACAGTGGTATAGTATATAATGGAAACTAGATTGCAATTAGGAAAAAAAAGAACTACTGATACCCTAAATAAGTGGATGGCTCTCACAGGCATTATGCTAAGTGAAAGAAATCAAACGCAAAAGAGTATATACTGCCTGACTCCATTTACATGAAGTTTAAGAATCGCAAAACCAAAAGTCAGAGTACTGGTTACCTCTGGGGGAGTTCTGACTGGGAAGGAG
This sequence comes from Lepilemur ruficaudatus, assembly GCA_963574885.1. Lineage (NCBI taxonomy): Eukaryota > Metazoa > Chordata > Mammalia > Primates > Lepilemuridae > Lepilemur > Lepilemur ruficaudatus. The sequence goes on along the minus strand of CAUYRT010003771.1, from coordinate 17,750 downwards.
CCCGCCAGGTGCCGCGACATTCTACATCTTGACCACATGGCAGTTACTCAGGTGTAGACATATGTACAGACCCACTGAGCTGTATAGCTAAGGTTAAGTTTAGTGTATTTAATACACTTTAGTGTACGTATGCTGTGCTTCACTAAAATAGGAAAAGAAAATGGCGGCAGGAAGAGGTTGCAATTGGAGAAAAGCCCTAGTTCCACTCCTGCAAATACTAGCTAACTTTTTTTTCCATTTCTTGGTTATTTTCAAATCTTTTTATTGTGGTATAAATAGGTATAAATAGGAATAACATAAAATTGTGGTATAAATAGGAATTTATTTAATCCTATTTATTGTGGTATAAATAGGAATAACATAAAATTTACCATTTAAACCATTTTAAGTGTACAATTCAGTGGCATTAAATATATTCTCCATGTTGTACAGCCATCACTACCATCCATAGATTTTTCATCATCTCAAACTTTGCTCATTAAACAGTAACTCCTTCTGGCCTTTTAAAAAGGAGGATGATGGTAGAAGTCTTAATATTAGCCATGCAATTCTGTTCAAGATTTTAAAACAAATTATTTTATTTTAAAAATAAATAATTAATATTAAAAGGATGATTTGTATGTACTTCCAGGTACCAGATGTCAAAGTGACACATTTTCTGGACAGCTGTACAGTCCCCTAGTTTAGCAACTGGACCAAACATGATGCTTGGGTTGATGCAGAAGTTATACTATTGACCTTCTTGTAGGGACTATGTAATGGTCTTTCCACCTCCCATCTCAGAGTAAAAAGGATTCCTTCACTCAGGCTCTCCGACCTCCCAAACCACCCATCAGATCACCAGTATAAAATGTGTTTACTATTAATATTAAATGACCACAGTCCATAATGTCATCAGCTTTTTCTCAACAGAGAGAAACTATTACTCACTCTGCCAAGAAGCATACCCAGGTGCCTCTCTGACCCCCAAAGGAAAATCAGTTCTGATTTCAGCCTTTGAAAACTCCCTAGATGACATCTCAAATGAAAAAGGGGAATCACAGCAGTTAAGGGAATTTTTAATGCAATAATTCAAGTGATATGCACTTGGTTCTGCTTTTCCTCGGTTTCTGTGATATTACTAAAATCAGCAAGTCTGACTCCCAAGCTCAAAATTATCAAACTCTGCAACAAAAGGCCCAGAGAATAAGGGCTGGATTTCCAGACCAGAACAGGGAATCCAACAAATGAAAGCGCTGCTCCTGGGGCCGGGAGTGAAAGTGCCTTGGAGATCCCACCACAGCCTCCACTCCCAGCCACCACCCCTGGAGCCGCCCGGCTGGGGGAGAACTTGTCCTGCCCACCCCCCAAAGAGGCTGGTTCCTGGAGACATGAGGTCTTGGTGAGACGACAGGTGGAGACAACTGGGACGGCAGTAGGCAAGCAGAAGAAGGTTTACCTTTGGGGCCCTGCAAGAGGGCCTGGCACTGCCACAGAGACCACACCAGTGATGACAAGAATAGCAACAGGGTGACAGTAGCAGTGATGGAGAGGAACACCAGAGCACTGGAGGGTCTCGGGTGGGGAGTGGGCAGTTATTAAGTGCTGTACCTCAGAGTTTGTCTTTATTTGTGGGGGTGGGAAGGGAGCAGGGGATGCCAAAGGGGACTTGGGGTATGGGATCTCCATGGGCAAGGCCCCCGGCAGTCCCAAGGGAAGGAGGGGGCAGCCCTAAGGAGAGCCGACGGGTGTCAGCTCCACCCCTTCTTACCTATGTGACCCGGGGGATGGTGCTGTGGTTCCTCAATTCTAAAATGGGAAAATACACATATCTCTAGGGTGGTGCTCTTAATTAAAAATTTAAAGTGCTTAATTAAGAACATAATAAATGTCAGCAGCTCTTACTGTCACCATTATCAGCATCACTGTGGCTGCTGGGAACTCAGCTGGAGATGACTGGGTTGGGAGCAACGGAGACATCTTAGATTTAGAAACAGAAGTTTGGATGGAGAGCAGGAAGCACCCACTCTGCTACGTTAGAAATCAGGCTACTGATGAGCTCTGGGCTCCCGGGCAAGTTATGATCTAGGGACTTGGCTTCCTCACCTACAAGAGAGAAGGACTGGGATCCCCCGGGATCCTTGTCACCTCACATGTCCTAATTGCTGTTGGATTGTATAAGCTTACTGGACTTAAAAAATTTATTGCTCAGTATTGTCTCAATTGTACAAATAAAAACATCTTGCTCAGAGCATGAACAGTAGAGAATATAAGAGAATATAAAATGCCCAGGCTCTCTGGGACCACTAATTGAAGGAGGAATGTGCCAACGCCTCCGTGACCCTGGACTCGGACTACGCTCTTCACCCTATCCGTTCAGCACTATGGAGTGGCCGCTTCTCCACCCTCCCTAAATCAGAAAAATGGCACCATTAAGGGACCCTGTTGCAAATGCCCAATACTGTACTAATCAACTGAATGTAACCTTCATTTCAAACACGTTGAATTTTGACCATTAATCCTAAAGCGGACTTTAAACTTGTTCCACAGACAAACATGGAAATGCCATTACTAATCACCTGGGGCCTGGATAAAGCAACATTTCACACCTAAAAGGATGTGAATAGGGAGGTCCTGAGAAGGCTCCTTCCTCCCCAGTCAGCTCCCCCTGGGGTAGAGTCCTCTGGATCCGGAGGCCACCAAACATATCAGCTGCCACTGGCAAAGGTTCAAGGAATTCCAGCCACTGAGCAGCCTTTCCTAGCTCATCTGATCTGACTGCCTTCCGGCTAGCCCTGAAGCAAGGGAAAGCCAGGAAGAAGTGGGCAGGGAAGCAGGGGTCCCAGGGAGAGTGAGGAGGGCACTGCTCTTACGGTGCTGGGCTCCTGGGATGCCCAGAGTGGCCCTACGCATGTGCTTGGGGGTTGGAGGGGGAGGCTGGCAGGAGAAAGGGCTCCAAAGACACCTCTCCCTCTCGTCACCATGCCTGGGCTGCTTCTGTTGGGCCTGGCATTTCCCCATCCCTGTCGCTCCCATCCTGGACAGTTACTGAAAACCTACTACAGGCTGGGCGTGCATCCTAAGTCTCTGCAGTGCACTTGGTACACACGTCCGCTTTGTAGCTAGCATGGATGTCAACACAAATCAGGAAGGCCCTGCCGCTCAGAGCTAACCACCTACAGAGGAGCCAATTCCTACACAACTGTGCAAAATGCACCAAGGGCAGCACTAAACTGCAGAGAAACAAAATGCCCAGGAAGCACAAGAGAGTGTGGGGGGTGGCCAGTCCTGGCAGAGGTGATGACTGGGTTTTCATCACGCAGGCGGGTGTGGGTTGGGGAGGGGAGAACAGGGTGGGGGCAGTGGCTCCCTGCAGTGGCCTATTATCCTCTAAAACAGTGGTCCCCAACCTTTTTGGCACCAGGGATCAGTTTCATGGAAGACAATTTTTCCACAGACCAGCGGGGACTGGGGGTGGGCGTGTCTTGGGATGATTCAAGCACATTACATTTATTGTGCACTTAATTTCTATTATTACATTGTAATATATAATGAAATAATTACATAAACCTCTCTGCTAATGATAATCTGTATTTGCAGCGGCAGCTCCACCTCAGATCAGGCATTAGAGTCTCACAAGGTGCGTGCAACCTGGATCCCTCACACACACAGTTCACAGTAGGGTTCACGCTCCTATGAGAATCTAAGGCCCCCGCTGATCTGACAGGAGGCGGAGCTCAGGCAGTGATGAGAGCAACGGAGAGCGGCTGTAAACACAGACGGAGCTTTGTTCACTGGCCTGCCGCTCACCTCCTGCTCTGCAGCCTGGTTTATGACAGGCCATGGACTGGTACAAGGATGAGGAGGGAATGCTTTTAGGCAGATTAAATGCAGGAGATTCCAGAGGTCATAGGAGAATACCAAGCAAGTTATTAACCTCCCTGAACCTCAGGCTCTTCTGATAAACCCATCCAAAACCAATATTCAGTGAAAATGTATAGTGTGCCTGCCTATGTCATACCAGGCACAGCTAAGGATAACAGATACTATACTCTACACAGCTATTGTGTTCCATTTTGTCAGCCACACCCAACTTACTCTGCCTCTTCTTGGACTTTGGGATTTTACTCTGCACTATTGATAGATACGGGCTTGTTCTTCACAGGTAACAGGATAAATAAGATGTGCTACAGGCCAATGCCACGCCACCTCCTCACCACATAGCATGCAGAATTTGGGTAGCAGCAAAGCTCTTAAAGGGAGCACTCTATTTCCCTTACACCTTGCTCCTTCCACAAGGAATTCTATTTGAGAATGGCCGATTGCTTAGATGCTTTCCCAGGAGGAAGGACATGAAGACCTGATCCTATCTGTCCTCTGAAACAAACAGCTAAAGCTACTCTTACTCTATCACCATTTTTTGGATGGAACATCAAACAGGCACAGCCACTCATCTTAGCCACTAATTCTTATTCCTTCTCTATTCAGGGGTGCATTTTTGGCTTTGTTTCCTGGCCACCCAAGGCAACCTCGGCTCCACTAGAGATTTCTGGTTGTTACAGAAGATCCCTATGAAGGTATATGCCTCCATGTTGCTTTGATATGTTTAATAAATATTTTCAATAACAGTTCACTGATATTCAAGCTGTCGAGCACCTGTATAAGAAAGCTTACAGAAGGGAAAAGTTTAAATACCTCACAGATTAAAGTAACTAAGAAAGTCCTCTCAATTCCACAAAGATGGGGGAAAATCCAAAGCTCTAAAATCATCAGATGTAACATAATCCGGTCGTTAGTGGTAGATGACATGTTATGGTTGGATGGTGGCTCTCGAACTTGAGCAGGCATCAGAACCATGGGGAGGGTTTGTTAAAATGCAGACTGTGCATGTGGCTGCCCCCAAGCCCACCACCAGCCACCAGGTTCTGATTCTCTAGGTCTGAGGCAGGGCTTGAGAATCTGCATTTCTACCAAGTTCCCAGGTGATGTGGGTGCTGCCGGTCTGGGGAGCACACTTTGAGAAACAAGGGTTGAGAGCAGCACTGTCCATGGAAATATAACACAAGCCACATATGTCATTTACACTGTCTAGTAGTCACATCTAAAAAAAGTAAAATGAAACAGGTAAAAGTAATTTTAATAATATATTTTCTTTTACTGCAAATATCCAAACTACTATAAATATGCAATCAATATAAAATATATTAATCAGGCATTCTGCATTTTTTTGGTACTAACCCTTCAAATCTGGTGTGCATTTTATAATTACAGTACACCTCAATTTCTACTAGCCACATTGCCAAGGCTCCACTGCCACATGTAGCTAGTGGCTACTGCTTAGGACCCATGCAGGTTCAGAGAACTCCCTAGGAATGATTACATAAGACTGGCCAAACCCCCAAGACTCGTCTCAATATGCTAGAACTACAAGACTCTGCCTTCCTCACCATAGCTGACCCCTCCAGGGGTGGGAAGCCCTGACTGAGGCTGCCCCAATACAGAGCACTGACCCCTGGTAACAGCAGACTGGACAGGGTCAATACGTGACTCATGCCGAGCAGACACCTTCCCTGTTTTTTTTCTTGTCATTTGACGCTTTTTTTAACAAGTAGGAAGTGAGAAAACAAGCAGCCAGGCTTTCCCAGGGATGTAGGACCTTTGGCAAGCTTCATATCACACAGTGAAGGAGCCTGGGCATCAGCCATGAGAGAAATAGAGGGGCCAAGACAGGGAGGGATCCCTGGGGTTCCATTCCCCGGGCCCAGCCTCTCCATGCTCCAGTGAAATGGAAGCCGTAAATCTGTGCAGCATACTCCTCTTCTGCCAAAGCAAGCTTGAGCTGATGTTCCATCATTTGCAACCAAGAGAGTCATGGCAAATAGACCTGGGCTTTAACATGGCTGGGATGAGGTGCCCATTCCCATCTGGGCTCCATGTCCCCACAACCTTCTTTCACTGCTCCTTCAGCTCAGGCCAGTATCTGAAGTTGGGCATTTAGTTCGACTTTCGGTGTCTTGTTTCAAGATTCCTATTTTTGACCAGTTAAAACCTGTCTACTAGCAAAAACAAAGATGATATGATCCTCTCAATAGATGCAGAAAAAGCATTTGACAAAATTCAACACCATTTTATGATAAGAACATTTAACAAAATAGGCACAGACAGGACTTACCTAAAAATGATACAAGCCATATATTACAAACCCGCAGCCAACATCATACTGAATGGGGAAAAATTGAAAGTATTCCCACTTAGAACTGGAACCAGACAAAGTTTCCCTTTATCACTGCTTCTATTCAACATAGTGCTGGAAGTCCTAGCCAGTGCAATCAGACAAGAGAAGGCAATCAAGGACTTCCAAATGGGGCAGAAGAGGTCAAACTATTTCTCTTTACTGATGATATGATCTTATATCTGGAAAACCCCAAAGATTCTGCCATGAGACTATTGGAATTGATAGACAAATTCAGCAAAGTCACAGGTTACAAAAATCAATGTACAGAAATCAATAGCATTCCTATATCTCAACAACAGTCAAACTGAGAACCAAATTAAAGACTTAATACCCTTCACAATAGCAATAAAGAAAATCAAGTACCTAGGAATATATTTAACTAAGGAGGTAAAAGACATCTACAGGGACAACTATGAAACACTGAGGAAGGAAATAGCAGAGGACATAAACAGGTGGAAAACCATACCATGCTCATGAGTCGGCAAAATCAACATTGTTAAAATATCTATACTACCCAAAGTGATCTACAGATCCAATGCAATCCCTATTAAAATATCAACATCATTTTTCACAGATCTACAAAAAATAATTCTATGCTTCGTGTAGAAACAGAGAAGACCCCGTATAGCAAAAGCAATCTTAAGCAAAAGGAACAAATTGGGAGGCATCAATTTACCAGACTTCAAGCTATACTACAAGGCTATAGTAACTAAAACAGCATGGTAATAGCATGACAGAGACAGTCTGTCATGCCAGACTGTCAAGGACAGAGACATACACCAATGGAACAGAACTGAGAACCCAGATGTAAAACCATCTTCATAGCCATCTAATCTTTGACAAAGCAGACAAAAACATACACTGGGGAAAAGAAACCTTGTTCAGTAAATGGTGCTGGGAAAACTGGATAGCCACATGTAGAAGACTGAAGCAGGATCCACACCTTTCACCTCTCATAAAAATCAACTCACACTGGGTAACAGACTTAAACCTAAGGTGTTAAGCTATAAGAATTCTAGAAGAAAATGTTGGAAAAACTCTTACAGACATTGGCCTTGGCCAAGAATTTATGAAGAAGACCCCAAAGGCAATCACAGCAACAACAAAAATAAATAAACGGGACCTGATCAAATTAAAAAGCTTCTGCACATCCAAGGAAATTATCATGAGAGCAAACAAACAACCTACAGACTAGGAGAAAATATTTGTATATTACACATCTGATAAAGGGCTGATAACTAAAATCTATATAGAACTCAGTAAAATCAGCAAGAAAAAATCAAACCACCCTATCAAAAAGTAGGCAAAGCACACGAACAGAAACTTTTCAAAAGAAGATAAACTAATGGCTAACAAACATATGAAAAAATGCTGAACATCTCTAATCATCAGGGAAATGCAAATCAAAATCACAATGAGATATTACTTATCTCCAGTGAGAATGGCCTTTATCAAAAAGTCCCAAAACAATAAATGTTGGCATGATTGTGGATAGATAGGAACACTTATACACTGCTGGTGGGACTGCAAACTAGTATAACCTCTGTGGAAAGCAATATGGAGACACTTCAAAGAGATACAAGTAGAACTACCATTTGATCCAGCAATCCCATTACTCAGCATCTACCCAAAACAACAAAAGACATTCTATAAAAAAGACATCTACACTAGAATGTTTACAGCAGCATAATTCACAATTGCAAAGATGTGGAAACAACCCAACTGCCCATCAATACACGAGTGGATTAATAAAATGTGGTATATGTATACCATGGAGTTCTACTCAGCCACAAAAAATAATGGTGATTTAGCACCTCTTGAATTATCCTGCATAGAGCTGAAACCTATTCTACTAAGTGAAGTAATCCAAGAATGGAAAAATAAGCACCACATGTGAAACCAGCACCATCAAGTTGGTTTTAACTGATCAACACTTAAGTGCACATATAGTAATAACATTTATTAGGTGTTGGGCAGGTGGAAGGGGGGAGTGGTCATGGGTATGTTCACACCTAATGGGTGCGGTACACACCATCTGGGGGTGGGACAAGGGCAATATATGTAACCTAAACATTTGTACTCCCATAATATGCTGAAATTAAAAAAAAAATTTTAAAAACCTATCTACTCATTTACTATAAAGAAAATATAGTAACATGTTAACTGCAGAACCTAGGTGGTGGTATATGTGTGTTTGCTGTATAATTCAACCTCCCTATATGCTTGCAAATTCTCATAGTAAAAATTGGGGTGGGGGAAGGCTACTTGCTTTTCTGTCCACCAGCATTTCCTCTTTTTCTCTTAGGTTCTCTGGATCTTTTTTACATTCTTCTTCTACCCACAGCTGTAGGTAGACAGTCACAGCAAGGAAACAGAACAGGGCTGGACAGGGCCAGGCATGCTACCATTCTTTCTGCTGCCTGCCCGCAAGCTCTGCCATTCTCTAGTACAGAACTAGCTTGGAGAGCCCAGGAGGCAGGAAGGAGAACAGAAGGCCTCTCACACGAGTACGGTCGCCCTCATATCTGTTGGTTTGCATTTGCAGATTCAACCAACCGAGGATCAAAAATGTTTAGAAAAAATTTAAAAATAAATAACAATAAAATAATACAATCTTTAAAAATACAGTATAACAACTATATACACAGCATTCACAGTGTATTAGGTATTACAAGTTATCTAGAGATGATTTAAAGTATGTGGGAGGATTGTGTTAAGTTATAAGCAAATACCATTTTATTTAATACATCAGGGACTTGAGCATCTGTCGAATTTGGTATCTGAGGGGTCCTGGAACCAGTCACCCATGGATACCAAGGGACGGCTGTATTTGCTTTTCCCTGACAATTTCCCTTGGAACAAGTTTCCAAACTCTGTCATACCAATGGCAGAACCAGCCAACATCTCATCATCCTTTAGAAGTACTTTGGACCTTTTTTAGCACTACTTTTGAAAATATTTTAATATAATCCAGAAGCTCTAACAGTGTGTTATTGTAGACTGTATATCTTAATTAAAAAATCTAAGTTAAAAATGTTTTCAAAAGAAGACAAATGGCCAATAAGAAAATGAAAAAATGTTCACCATCACTAATCAGAGAAATGCAAATTAAAACTACCACAAGATATCTTACCACCAATCAGAATGGCTATTATTAAAAAGACAAAAAAACAACAGATTTGGGGGAGGATGTAGAGAAAAGGTAACTCACACACTGTGGGTGCGAATGTAAATTAGCATAACCTCTATGGAAAACAGTATGGAGATTTCTCAAAGAGATAAAAACAGAACTACCAAACATGTGATCCAGCAATCCCACTACTGGGTATCTACCCAAAAGAAGAGAAATCACTATATCAAAAGGATACTTGCACTCATATATTTATTGTAGCACTATTCACAATAGCAAAGATATAGAATCAACCTAAGTGCCCATCAACAGAGGGCTGGATAAACAAAATTGGCATATATACACAATGGAATACTATTCTGCCATAAAAAGGATGAAATTGTGTCTTTTGCAGCAACATGGATGGAACAGGAGGCCATTTTCTTAAGGAAACAACTCAGAAACAGAAAGACAAATGCTGCATGCTCTCACTCATAAGTGGGAGCTAGTACTGTGTATCTTCTCTGATCATAGTGGTATAGTATAAAATTAGAGTTCAATTCCAACAAAAATACACACCACCTCACAAAGTCATGGAAATTGAACAATCGATTGTTGAATAACTATTGGGTCAAGGAGGACATACACAGGGAAATCAAGAGTTTCTTCAAACTAAATGATAACGGGGATACAAGTTATCAAAACCTGTGAGATACAGCAAAAGCATTCCTGAGAGGAAAACTAATAGCATTAAGTGATCACATCCAAAAAACAGAAAGCTCAAAAATCAAGAATTTAATAAACAGTCTCAAGGAATTGGAAAAGGAAGAGCAAATCAATTCCAAACCTAGCAGAAGAGAAGAAATAACTAAGATCAAAGCAGAACTACATGAAATTGAGAACAAGAGAACTATACAGAAGATCAACAGAACCAAAAGCTGGTTTTTTTAACAGATAAACAAAATTGACACCCCTCTTGAGAGACTGACAAGAATTTGAAGGGAAAGGACTCTAATAAACTCAATTAGAAATGAAAAAGGAGAGGTCACGACAGACACCACAAGATACAAAACATTATCTTTGATTACTATAAAAACTATATGCCCAAAAACTACATAATGAGGAGGAAATGGACAAATTCTTGGAAACATACAACCTCCCTAAATTCACCCAGGAGGAAACAGAATTCCTGAATAGACCAATCTCAAGCACAGAAATTGGAGCAGCAATTAAAAGCCTCCCAAAACCAGAAAAGTCCCAGACCAGATGGCTACACTTCAGAGTTTTACCAAACATACAAAGAAGAACTCATACCTATACCACAGAAATTATTTTAAACATTGAGAAAGATGGTATCCTCTCTAACTCATTCTATGAAGCCAATATAACCTTGATACCAAACCCATGAAAGGACACAACAAAAAAAGAAAACTACAGACCAATATCATGAATATAGATGCAAAAATCCTCAACAAAATTTTAGCAAATCTAATTCAGAAGCATATCAAAAAAATAATTCACCAAGACCGGGTGGGCTTTATTCCAGGGATGCAAGGCTGGTTCAACATATGCAAATCTATAAATGCAATTCATCACATAAATAAAAGCAAGAACAAAGACCATATGATTCTCTCAATAGATGCAGAAAAAGCATTCAACAAAGTCCAGCACAACTTTATGATAAAAACTCTTAACAAAATAAGCATAGACCGGTCATACCTTAAAATTATCAAGGCCATTTACAATAAACCCACTGCTAATATCATACTGAATGGGGAAAAACTGAAACCATTCCTACTTAGAACCAGAACCAGACAAGGTTGCCCACTATCTCTACTTCTATTCAACATAGTGCTGGAAGTCCTTGCTAGAACAATTAGACAAAAGAGGGTCTTGTGGTCTTGTCTTATTAAGGGTGTCAAAATGGGTGCAGATGAGATCAAACTCTCACTCTTTGCCAATGATATGACATTATATCAAGAAAACCCCAAGGATTCAACCAAGAGACTCCTAGAGTTGATAAATAAATTCAGTAAAGTCTTAGGACACAAAATCAATACACACAAATCAGAGGCATTCATATATGCCAATAACAGTCAAGCCGAAATTCAAATAAAAAATGCAATACGTTTTACAATAGCCTCAAAGAAAACTAAACATCTAGGAATATATTTAATGAAAGATGAGAGAGACACATACATGGAGAACTAAGAAACACTAAGAAAAGAAAGTGCAGAAGATGTAAACAGATGGAAAAATCTACCTTGCTCATGGATTGGTAGAATCAATGTCGTTAAAATGTTCATACTACCTAAAGTGATCTACAGAATTAATGTAATCCCTATCAAAGTACCATCATCATTCTTTACAGATCTAGAAAAAATAATTCTATGTTTTGTATGGAACCAGAGAAGACCTCGTACAGCCAAAACAATCTTAAGTAAAAAGAATAAACTGGGAGGTATCAGTCTACCAGACTTCAAGCTGTACCACAAGGTTATAGTAATTAAAACAGTATGGTACTGGCATAAGAACAGAGATACAGACCTTTGGAACACGACTGAGAATCCAGAGATGAAAGCATCCACACATGGTAATCTAATCTTTGACAAAGCAGACAAAAATATACACGGGAGGAAAGAATCTTTTTCAATAAATGGTGCTGGGAAAACTGCATAGCTACATACAGAAGATTAAAACTGGATCCCCACCTCTCACCTCTCCCAAAAATCAATTCAAGATGGATAACAGACTTAAACCTAAGGCATGAAACCTTAAGAATTCTAGAAGAAGATGTAGGGAAGACCCCTCAGACATTGGCTTAAGCAATGAATTTTTGAAGAAGACCCCCAAAGTAATCACAGCAGCAATAAAAATAAATAAATGGGATCTGATCAAATTAAAAAGCTTCTGCACAGCCAAGGAAACTATCATTAGAGTGAATAGACAACCTACAGAATGGGAGAAAATATATGCTCTCTACACATCTGATAAAGGGCTGATAATAAGAATCTATCTAGAACTAAAAAAAATCAACAAGAAACAATCAAACAACCCCATCAATAAATGGGCAAAGGGCACGAACAGAAACTTTTGAAAAGAAGACAGACAAATGGCCAGAAAACATATAAAAATATGTTCAACATCTCTAATCATTAGAGAAATGCAAATCAAAACCACAATGAGATATCACCTAACCCCAGTGAGACTGGCCTCTATCAAAAAATCCCAAAACAACAAATGCTGGCGAGGATGTGGACAGGAACACTCTTATATTGCTGGTGGGACGGCAGATTGGTGCAACCTTTGTGGAAACGAATTTGGAGATGCCTCAAAGAGCTAAAAATAGAATTATCATTCAATCCAGCAATAGCATTATTAGGCAAGTACCTAAAAGAACATAAGACATTCTATGATAAAGACATCTGCACCCGGATGTTTATGGCAGCACAATTCACCATTGCTAGGTCGTGGAAGCAGCCCAAATGCACGACAATTCATGAGTGAATTGTTAAGAATGGTATATGTTTACAATGGAATATTACTAAATTTTAAGAAATGACAGTGAAGTTACACCGCTTATATTACCCTGGATTAAGCTTAAGCCCAGTATTCAAAGTGAGGTGACACAAGACTGGAAGAATGGGCCCCACATGTACTCGCCATCAAATTGGTACTGGCTAACACTATGGTGTTCAAATGGTGGTGGTGTTCACTAGGGATTCAGGGATGGGTGTAGACCCACATCTAAGGGATGTGGTTAGCACTGTGCAGGGGAGGGGCATGCTTGAAAAGTGGTTCGGGAAGGGTATTAGGGGTCTCAATAGGGTGAAAGAAATCTCTTAAATTGATTTATGTGAATTGCTGTACAACTTGATAAATTTACTAATAATCATTTAATTGTACACTTAAAATGGAGTAAAGGCATGATATGTAAATTACACTTCTATAAAGAAAAAAAATTACAAGTCCATAGGTTTGGAAACTATGCAGATCTTCACCTTATATCATGGCAATGCCTCACTGAAGTATAAAATGTCAGAGGCACATAAGCACAATGACACCACGTCTCTACAGTAACTCAGTTTCAATTGTGGCATTGAAGCACACAGAAGCAGATCTGAAGGGACAATGCTGTACACCTAACCAGTAGCAAATGAGAATATATAAGATTTGACTCTAGAAAAATTGGTGGTGTACTGGTAACCTCCTGGATTCCTGCTCCCAGAGAAAGAGGCATAGATGTCAGTCTCCTACACACAAGTGGATTGCTCCCCTGCAAGAACAGCGTGATGAGTCAGAAGGGAATCAGCATGGGACACACAAAACAGGAAGATAAAAAAGGTGAAAGGGAGATAGGATCGCGAACCCTGTAGAGTGCAAAACAAACAATAGAGAATAGAGCTCTGGGGCTGCTGGGCCCACGGAGCCATTGAGTGAGGTGGGATCACACCCACAGGAAAACTTCTTGCTTCCCCACTGACCTCCACACTCACTCAGACAGGGACCTGCTTGAAGTTGATGCAAAATCGCAGCAGGAGACGTGGGGTTCTGTGGAGAATTGACAACAGTGGGAAGCTTCTTGAACTCGCTGAAGCTCTATGCTAGGACTACACTAAGTGGGGGAGGGATCCGATATGACTTACTACGGGAGGTAGTTAGGAGGCAAGTAATGTGTGTCTGGCACCCAGCAGAGCCAGATCTATGGAGGTGTTCACAAAGTAGAGGACTCTAACCTGGAAACCACTGTGGGAGAGTAAGAGCTCCTGCTGGACAGGCGTGAGACTGAGGGAGGGTCACATAAAAGAGACAATGGGGCATCCTGATGACCGAGCTCCCCAATTCGGTACCTGCCGTCTCCTGAACAGTAACCCGCAGTGCTAGCGCTCTGCAGGAGGGCAGTCGCCATTGTTGGGGTCCACAGCCCTGCCGCTGTGGTAAGATATGGTGTGTTGGGCAACTCCCTTCCCACAGCCCAGCGACTCTCACTACAAGCTCCGTCCTTACACTATCTATGATGAACTAGCCAGGCCTCTCTCAATGAATGAATTCTGAACACTTTGCTAGTTGTGAGGAGGGAAACGCCCACAGGACTTACAGGTGCTGGAAAGCTGGATAGAGTGGGTAACTACCCCTGGCCTTAGCTGGCATCTTTCACATCGCAAGTGGCAGGCTCCACCTCTGGAGGTATGGTGAGACAAGAAAAGCCACTTTCCCTCTGTGACTAGTGTGAAGCTGTGGGGCATTGGCACAGATCAATAGCTGACAGCTCAGTGACTTTGGTCTTCTGTCTAGTTTAGGTCACCCAGTAGGATCATAATGCTGGGGTTAGACCTCTGCCCCCAATCAGCTGCCAACAGTGAGGTCTGTGGTCAGGAAACAAGAATCCCCACAAGAGGCCACAATAGGCTCCCCAAGTAACCCCTTCCATAAGGAGTAGCCTCGCAATTGTGGTGGAAGAGCTCTGAACAACAAAATAGCTGCTCCCCCCAGTGGCAGATCAAGAAGCCATAGAAGTGCACACATCCAGACTGATAAGCAGCTTCTACGATTTACCTGACTCCTATAGCACCTATACAAAACAGAGGCTACACAGGGCCTGTTACTTCCCAAATGAAAAAACAATGGCTGATCCAGATGGGAAGGGCTCAGCGAAAGAAATTTGGAAGTATGAAGATTGAAACAGAAAGCACTCCGGAAAAGAGTGCTCTCAAGCAATGGACATTACTCTCAAGCAATGGACATTAACCAAATTCAGAACACTAAAATGACAGAGGAAAAATTTCAACATGGATTGTAAGAAAACTCAATGACATGCAAGAAAAAATGGATAACCAACACAAAGAAACCACAAAAAAATAAATCCAGGACTTGAAAGAAAAATTTACTACGGAAATTGAAATATTAAAGAAAAGTCAAACCGAAATCCTGGAAATGAAGAATATATTCAGGGAACTACAAAACACAGTGGAAAGTCTCAAGAGCAGGGTAGATCAAACAGAAGAAAGAATCTCAGAGATTGAATATACCAACCCCCAATTAAATAAGTCAGTTACAGAGATAGAGCAGAGAAATAAGAGAAAACAGCAAAGCTTACAAGAAATGTGGGATTACGTGAAAAAGCCTAACTTGAAGTTGTTGGGGATTCTGGAAGGGGAAGAAGAAAACACACAAGGGTTGGATAAGCTATTTGAAGATATAATCGAGGAAAATTTCCAAGGCCTTGCTAAAAATCTAGATACCCAGGTACAAGAAACTCAAAGGACTCCTGGGAGATTCAAGGCAAACAAGAAGACACCACAACATGTAGTAATCAGACTGATCAAAATATCAACTAAAGAGGTCCTTCTATGAGCTGTAAGGCAAAGGAAGCAAGTTACATACAAAGGAAAGCCAATCCGAGTAATGCTAGACTTCTCAACTGAAACCTTACAAGCAAGGAGAGACTGGGGCTCCATTCTCAATCTTCTGAAACAGAATAATGCCCAGCCTAGAATCCTGTACTCTGCAAAGCTAACTTTTATATATAAAGGAGAAATAAAGACATTTTTAGATAAGCTAAGACTGAGGGAATTCACCAAGACAAGACCAGCTCTCCAAGAACTACTCAAAACAGTGTCACACACAGATCAGCACAATAAACACTCACGAATGTAAAACTACCCAAAGCTAAGGATTAAAGGCCAGATACCACAATGGCTCAACAGAGAAAACAAAGCAATAAAATTCAACTCAACAGGATGACGAGAAACATTCCCAATCTATGAGTTCTTTCAATAAATGTGATTGGCTTAAACGCCCCATTCAAGAGACATAGGTTGGCTGAATGAATGAAAAAAAAAAAAACCAGAAGCCAAATATATGCTGTCTTTAGAAAACGTACTTAACCAGCAAGGATGCATATAGACTAAAGGTAAAGGGGTGGAGATCAGTATTTCAAGCAAACAGAAGCCAAAACAAGGCTGGCTTGGTAGTTTGATTTCAGATAACTTACGTTTTTTTCCTTCATTTTTTTCTTTATTGAAGTGTAATTTACATATCATGTCCTTACCCCATTTTAAGTGTACAATTAAATGGTTATTAGTAAATTTACCAAGTTGTAAAGCTATTCACATAAATCAGTTCTAGAGGATATCCTATCCCTTATTGTGATCCCTAATACCCATCCCTGAATACATTTCCAGCATGCCCCTCCCATTCATAGTGCTCACCACAACTCTTAGATGTAGGTCTACTCCCTTACCCCAAATCCCTAGTGAACAATGCCACCATTTGAGCACCATAGTCAATACCATATTAATCAGTCAATACCAATTTGATGGCCCATTCTTGGGATCTTGTGTCACCTCAGTTTGAATAATGGGCTGAAGTTTAATCCAGGATAATATAAGGGTGTGACTTCACTGTCATTTCTTAAAATTGAGTAATATTCCAGGAGTTACTTCGAACTAAATGATAAAGGAGACACAAGTTACCAAAACCTGTGGGATACAGCAAAAGCATACCTCAGAGGAAAACTAATAGCAATAAACGCTCACATCTGAAAGACAGAAAGCTCAGATATTGACATCCTAATGAATAAACTCAAGGAAATGGAAGAAGAAGAGCAAACCGATCCCAATCCCAAAAGAAGAAAAGAAATAACAAAGATCAAAGCACAACTAAATGAAATTGAGAACAAAAGAATCATACAGAATATCAATAAAACCAGAAGGTGGTTTTTTGAAAAGATGAACAAAATCGATAGCCCTCTGGCTAGACTGACAAGAACTCAAAGGGAAAGGACTCTAATAAACTCAATAGATATGAAAAAGGTGAGATCACAACAAACACCACGAAAATACAAAACATTATCTTTGATTACTATAAAAAAGTATATGCTCAAAAAATACATAATGAGAAGGAAATAGACAGATTCCTGGAAACATGCAACCTTCCTCAGTTCACCGAGGAGGTAACAGAATTTTTAAACAGACCAATCTCAAGCTCAGAAATTGGAGCAGCAATCAAGAACCTCCCAAAGCGTTGAAGTCCCCTGCTACTATAGCTGTATTATTTAGCAGGTCGGTAAGATCTGACAAGGTTTGCTTTATGTAGTTAGGTGCTCCTACATTGGGTGCGTAAATATTAAGAATAGTTAAATCTTCTTGTTGGATCTTCCCTTTCACCATTATAAAGTGGCCATCTTTATCCTTTTTTACTTTTGTGTTTCTAAAGCTTATGTTGTCTGCAAATAGTATAGCTACACCTGCTTTCTTTTGACTTCCGTTTGCCTGGATGATTGTTTCCATCCCTTGACCCTGAGCCGGAATGCATCCTTGTGGGTTAGATGTGTTTCCTGTATACAGCAGATACTGGGCTTGTGGATTTTTATCCACTCTGCCAGTCTGTTTCTCTTCAGAGGACAGTTTAAGCCATTAACATTTT
>CAUYRT010003770.1:0-12441 GCA_963574885.1 Lepilemur ruficaudatus | reverse complement strand
AAAAGTCCCAAAACAATAATTGTTGGCATGGATGTGGAGAGATAGGAACATTCATACATTGCTGATCGGACTGCAAACTAGTACACCCTCTGTGGAAAGCAATATGGAGATACCTCAAAGAGATCCAATAGAACTACCATTTGATCCAACAATCCCATTACTGGGCATCTACCCAAAGGGAAAAAAGACATTCTATTAAAAAAGACATCTGCCACTAGAATGTTTATAGCAGCACAATTCACAATTGCAAAGATGTGGAAACAACCTAAGTGCCCATCAATACATGAGTGGATTAATAAAATATGGTATATGTATACCATGGAGTTCTACTCAGCCACAAAAAACAATGGAGATATAGCACCTCTTGTATTATCCTGGATAGAGTTGGAACCCATTCTGCTAAGTATTACAAGAATGAAAAAACAAGCACCACATGTACTCAACATCAAATTGGAATTAACTGATCAACATTTAAGTGCACATATAGTAGTAACATTGATCAGGTGTTGGGCAGATGTGGGGAGGAGGGGATGGGTATATACACATCTAATGGGTGTGGTGTGCACTGTCTGGGAGATGGACATACTTGAAGCTCTGACTCAGGTGGGGCAAAGGCAATATATGTAACCTAAACATTTGTAACCCTGTAAGATGCTGAAATAAAACAAATTTGCTATGACCAAACAGCTACTTTTGCTGCTTTGGATCTCTGTGACTTTTTGTTTCCAAATTTCTCCCCACTGTGGTTTCAGATACTTTGGGAAACAGAGCCCTAGAGATAAGGGAAGGAGGGGTGGTAGTAGGGACATAAGAGGAGAAGGGTGGTTCTGCTCTACCCCTCTGGTTCTACACCCTCTGATAACACCAGTACAGGGCACTCAACACTGAGGTGGCGATTTTAACTCTGGGAACTTTGTCAAGAACTCCCCTATCGCCTGATGGTCTTTTTGTTGATCCCTTGGTTTCTTTCTTTCTTTCTTTCTTTCTTTCTTTCTTTCTTTCTTTCTTTCTTTTTTACTAAGAATGTTATTTTATTTATCCTATTATAAGGTTTTATCCTATTTAAATTATTTTTCTGGTAATTTTATCCCAATTTACTATCTTCCCATTAAGCATCATGCTTTGAAATGTGTCCTTTTCACATAATATGCTTTTTAATTGAATATAAAATGTATATAGAAAAGTATGTCAAACACAAAGGGACAAACTCTTACAAATTTAATTCATCCCTGTAACACAACCCAGATTAAGAAATTGAATCCCACCAGCTCTCCAGAAGGCCCCTTCATGCCACCTTCCAGTCACCAGCCCCTTCCTCTCTGAAGGCAATCACTTATCCCAACTTCTACCACCATAGGTTAGTTTTCCCTGTGTTTGAACTGTCATATATAGTATGCACTCTTATGTACCAGGACTGGGAATTTCACTCAACATTATATTTGTAAGACTCATCTTTTTTGTTGCATGTAACAGTAGGTCATTTTTTTTAATGTGTAGTATTTCATTGCATGAATATATCATGATATATTTATTCATTCTAACAGACATTTGGGTCCTTACTAATTTTGTCCATGACAAATGATGCTACTGTGAACATTTCGGTACATATTTCTTGGTGTACATACGTATGCATTTCTGTTGGGCATATACGTAGAAGTGAAGTTGCTAGCATGCCATTTGCTCAGCCTTAGCAGATCCCACTTACGGCAGGCAGTTTCCAAGATGGCTCTCAATGATCACTGCCTCCTGGAATTCACACCCTTGTGTTAACCCTCACCCCTGAGGGTAGACTGGTCTTATTGAATCACTTATAACAAGTAGAATATGGCAGAAGTGATGGGATGTCAATTTCAAGATGAAGTTATAAAAAGATTGTATCTTCTGTTTTGAGTGCTTGCTCTCAATATTTTTTTTGGATGTTTCATTCGAGAGAAAGCCAGGTATCCTATACAGAGGAAGCCCCAAGGAGGGACTCCTGAAAGTGGGTCTTGTGTGGCCACCAATGGCCATGTGAGCGAAGTGGGTCCTCCCCAAACTGAGCCTTGAGGTGACTGTAGCTCCAGTCAACATCTTCATTGCTGCCTTTTGAGATACTGAATCAGAACTACCTGGCTCCCAGGTGCCTGATCCATAGAAATTGTGAATCACTAGAAGTTTTTTGCTTCCAGCTCCTAAGTTTTTAGGCAACTTGTTATGCAGCAACAGTAATGACATACATGTAATAAGCACATGGTCAAACAGGTTTTCAAATGGTTGTATCAATTTGCATTAACACAAACAGTTCCTACTGTTTCACATTCTTGCCAACTCTTCATCATGTTACTTATTGCACTGGGGTTTTTCTGGTTTGTTTTTTATTTTGTTTAGTTATTCTAGTGGTTGAGTAATAGTGGTTTGGCATTGTGGCTTTATTTTGCTTCCTTTTTTAAAAAGACCTTTATTAACAGGTCCTTGCAGTGTGTTGGGATTTTTTTGAAAAAATAAAATTACAAAATTTTATTACAAATTAACAAGGTTGTTTTAAAAAAATATCAACCACTTATGAAACAATTTAAAGATCTTTAAAAGGTATATTGAGAAAAAACAGGCCTTCAAAAATGAAACATGTTTGTTATTACCAAAAAATCTGTCTTTAGGTAACAATAAAAACTCTGTGCTGCATACATAATACAGATAGTTCTAGTTATCTGGTCAACTGGCAAAAAGCAAACACTTAAGGTCTTCGGTTCCAGTCTTCTGTTCATTTCCTATTGCTGGAATTTCATGTTCATTTCTTCTTGCCGGATGACTACAGGAATGACGGCAGAGACGGTAACCCTGCCTTTACTCAGCCGTGTCCTGCACAGCTTCCAGAGTGGACCAAATTCTCAGCCGGTGGATCAGCTGCTTTTGTCTGTCCTCTTCATTGCCATCCTCTCTGGGCCGTCTTCGGCAAGGAGGGCCCCTGTCTCACTGATCCGCCTTGTGCTCCTGTGCCCTGGTTCTCAGCACCCTCCACCACTTCTCTCTGCACTGAGGGGTTGGAACACTGTGGTCGAGGCCCAGGGAGTCTCCGCATGTAGTAAGGAGGAAACCTTCTCCTCCAGTAGGGCCCTATTGTTGGGCCTGGCCTTGGGAAGCGCTCTCGGATTCCTGGTTGTGTTCCTCACTCTCCCTGTTCTGGCAATTCTGCAGGTCATTGCGTGGAGGACCCCTGTGACGTGGACAGCGTCTATAATGGGTCTGGTCTGCTGCACGTTTACTGCCTTCAACTGGAACTTCACCAGGGCTCGTGACATTTGCTGTCACGCACTCTTTGCTCCTTCAACAACCTCAAACTCCACAGTCTCTCCTCCTCCTACACTGTGAAGGTGAAGCTGGGATTGTTCTTTATGGCAGTCTGGTGTACAAATACATCTTCCTTGGTGCCATTCCTGTTGATGAAACCACATCCATTTCTTACACCGAACCATTTTATTGTTCCTGAAACCTTCATTGAAATGACCTTCTTTTGTCCTCGCCAGCAGGTGCTGCCATGCTAGGCCACCCGGGGCCACAGCTCGCTGCCTGCGGTGCCAGGCATGGTGTCCCCAGCGCTGAGGGTGGGGTCAGGGGCAGCTGCGGCTCCTCCAGAGGTGTGAGAGTAACCAGGGCAACCATAGCGCTGCTCAGGGTTCTCTGGGGTCCACTCCACTCCCTCTACTGATCGAACTCACTTCCTTGTTCCTGATGAGATTGATACTTTTTCATCGTGTAGCACCGTTTGGATATCTTCTTTTGTGAAGAGTCAAATCTTACACCCAATTCAAAAAATTGGGTTCTCTTTTTCTTATTGATTTATAGTTCTTTACATATTCTCCGAACACTTTAACAGTTATATTTATTTAAAATATTGTCTCCCCCTCCATGTGTCTTTTTTCCCCTCCACTTAGTATCTTTTGTTGTACAGCAATTCTTAATTTTAATATAGCCCAATTCATTACTTTTTAAAATGACTAATACTTCTTGGGTCCTTTAACACATCTTTTCATACTCTCTAAAGTTATCGTCTAGGAATGTTATTATTTTAACATCTATACTTAAATTCTATAACCCACCTGGATTGATTTTGGGGTATGATATTAGGTAAAGGTCAATATTCATTTTTTTCCTATATGGTAAACATTTGGCCCAACTCCTTTCCTTCAACTCAGCAGTGTCACTTTTGTCATAAATCAAGTGCTTGTGTGTAAGCAGGTAGGTTTATAGACTAGTGCATCGGTCTATTTGTCAATATCAAACTCTTAATTTTCACAACTTTACAATCTCCTAATATCCAATAGCATAATTTCTCCAACTTTCTTTTGCAAGATTATCTGTCCATTCTTGTCTCTTCGAATTTCTATATCAATTTAGAGGTTAATTTATCAATGTATAAGCACAAAAAACATCCTGGGAAATTTATTGGATATATATTGAATCTATTTATCAATTTTGGAAGAATGGACATTTTTACAGTATCGAGTCTTCATTTATCTAAGTTGTCTTTAATATCTTTTACTAACACTTCATAGTTTTTGGTGTAGAAGCCTTGCACATTTTTAGATTTCTTCCTTGGAATTTAATGTTTTCCTTCATGTTATAAATGCCATAAGTTTTAAACTTAATTTTCTGATAATTGCTGGTATATAATTACTTTTTTTAGTGTGTTGATTTTGTATCCAACACCACCTTTTTGTGTGTGTTAACCTTGTATTAGGTTCATGATGTATTAAGCTTATTTTGATACCACCAGTTCAGTTGGCTAATATTTTATAAATGTTTTGCATCTATATAGTGTTTTAAATTTGTTAAAATGTCTATGTTTGCAAATTGGTTTATTTCTCCTTTGAGGTCTGTTAATTTATGCTTTATGTTGTTTTAGGCTATGTCACTAATCCATGCATCCAAATCAATGCATGCAAATTTAGAATTACTGTCCGGTAGATTCACATTTTATTAATAATCATTATGAAATATCCTTTATTTCTGGTAATGTTTCCTGTCTTTTTATAGTCTACTTTGTCTGATATTTCTACAGCTACACATTTGTTTTGGGTCAGTGTTTGTGTGTGATATACTTTGCCATAATTTTATTTTTAAACTTCCTATATTCTTATACTTAAGGTTATTTCATAAAAGCAGCATAAAATTTAGGCTTTGCTTTTTCATACAATCTGGTAATCTTTGTCTTTTATCTGCATATTAATTTCATTTATATCGAATGTAATCACTGATATATTTGGTTTTAAACCTACTACTTATGTCTTCTATTTGTTTCTTCTGTGATATTCCTTTTCTCTTTTCTTGATTTCTTTTGGATTACTTATTATTTTGTTTTGTCCTTCTATTTGCTTATTCTACATTATTTTACTATTGTTTTACTGGTTATCCTAGAAAATATGACAAGAATGTTTAACTTACTGAAGTCTCATATAAATTAGTATTTATTACTTTCCAGACAATGCAAGCACCTTTATTTTCATATCTTTCTCCTGCCTTATGTGTTAATATTTAATTCTGCATCTATTTTAAATTAATTCTCCATATATTTTAAATAATGTCTTATAGTTTTACACAATCATTGTTCATTTTGCTCTATCTACGTATTTACCCTTTTCATTACTCTTTACTCCTTCCTGCATTTGTCTGGGATTGTTTTCTTTCTACTTGAAGAATTTCTTTTAGTATTTCCTTTAGTGTGGATCAGCTGATGACATCTTC
This sequence comes from Lepilemur ruficaudatus, assembly GCA_963574885.1. Lineage (NCBI taxonomy): Eukaryota > Metazoa > Chordata > Mammalia > Primates > Lepilemuridae > Lepilemur > Lepilemur ruficaudatus. The sequence continues at coordinate 6,720 of CAUYRT010003770.1, read as the reverse complement.
TCTTAGTTTTTGTTTGCCTGGTAATTGCTTTATTTGATATTCATTTTTGAAGGTTATTTTTACTATGTATAAAATTCTAGGATTTCACCCAAGTGTCCATTGACAGATGAATAATCAAAATGTAGTGTATATATAAAAGGGAATATTATTCAGCCTTTAAAAGGAAGGAAATTCTGATACATGCTGCAACATAGATGGACTTTGAGGACATTATACTAAGCGAAACAAGCTACTCACAAAAAGATGAATAGTGCATGATTCTATTTATACGAGGTATCTGGGGTACTCAAATTTATAGAAACAGAAAGTGGAATGGTCCTTACCAGGGGCATGAGAGAAGGGAAGATGAGGAACTTTTGTTTAATGGTATCATGGACTGAATATTTATGTTTATCCCAAATCTGTATGTTGAAACCCTAATCCCCACTGTGACGGTAGCTGGAGGTGGCACATTTGGAAAGTAGTTAGGTTGTGAGGGTGGAGAACTCATGACTAGCATTAGTGTGCCCTTATAAGAAGAGACATGAGAGAGAGAATCTCTCTCTCCACACATCATGTGAGGATACAGCAAGAAGGCTACAAACAAAGAAGAGGGCTCACACCAGACACCAAATCTGTTGGCACTTTGACCTTGGTCTTTTTAACCTCCAGAACTGTAAGAAAAAAAGGTTTGCTGTTTAAGCCACTCAGTCTATGGTATTTTGTTATAGCAGCCTGAACTAAGACAAATGGGTATAGAGTTTCAGTTTTACAAAACAAAAAAGTTCTGGAGATTGGTTGTACAACAATGTAAATATACTTAACCATTTTTAAAAGTAAAGTCTGGTAGTATTAAGATGGTAAATTTTATGTTATATGTATCTTATCACAGTTAATTTTTTTAAATAAAAAGTCTAGGTTTACAGTTTTTTCTCTAGCACTTTGAATGTTATTTTGTTGTCTTTTGGCTTCCATTGTTTCTGTTTAGAAATTAGCTATCAGTATTATAATTGCTCCTTACATCTTTTGTTTTTCACTGCTTTGATGCTTTTCTGTCTTTAATTTTCAAAAATTTGATTATAATATAAATGAGATGGCTTTGTTTTATATTCTGTAGACAGAGTGTGGTACTTCTGAAATCCAAAACTTGATGTCTTCAGTTTTGGAAAATTTCCTGTCATTATCTCTTCAAATATCACTTCTTCCCTCTTTTCTCTTTCTTCTTTTTCTAGAGACTATCTTTTCACTCTCTGTCCTTTATCAGATATTTTTACTGGGGGACAATTCTCCATGACATTTCTACACATTTTGTAAGACCTTTTTAAGGATGTCTGCATAGCAAAGAACCTGGATAGAAGTAGTGTTTCCTTCCAGGGCAAAGGGTAGTTTTGCTTCCTCATCAACATGCTAAAGATAATGTCTCCCTCTGAAACAAAGATTGGACATGCTCATAAGTCCCTCATAAGATTGGAGATTTCCTAAGCTTGGGGTTCCTCAGCTGTGACACAGACCTATTATGTCCACAACCTCCTCTTAAGCCCACCTCTGTATCACCCCTGTGGGACTGGGGTCGGGGGAGGGGAATGGGCTAAAGGGGAACTGTTGCCAACACAAAGCTTTGAGTAATAAAGACCTTTCTCTCTTACCCAGGAGTCTGTTTTCTTCCAGCATCTATGAAACTGTGGCAGCCTAACTTGTTAGCTTGAAAGTAGTGTAAAATCTCAGAAACTTCAGAGTTCCTGACAATTTCCTACTATTTTTAAGCTCACTAATGCTCTCTTTATTGTGAGTCTAATCTGCTGTTAAATCTATTTATTGAGACTTTAATTTCTGTTATTGCGTTTTTTAGTTCTGGAATATCCACTTGATTCTTCTTTATAGCTTCCAGTTCTCTGTTAAGATTCCCCATCTAATCCTCAATTTTTAAAAAACTTTCACAGTAATTTTAAAGCCCTTGTTTAACTTCAATATCTCGATTGCCTGTGGGTTTATTTCTATTGTTTGATTTTTTTCCCCTTGGTTTTTGATGGGTTTATCTCCATGTTTACCTTATAATTTTTGGTTGAATGTCAGGAATGGTGTATGAAAAACTACAGAGATAATTTAAGGCTCTGGATGATGTTGTCTTCTTTCAGAAATGATTTACTTTTGCAGCTGCCAGGCAGTTAGGCTGTAGCATATCGTCCCAATCCAATCAGGGATTGAAGTGGCTTGAGGCATGATTTTAGCCTTTATGAGGGCTGGTCTATTTTTCAGTTTTCACATCCTCCTAGACTGTAGTCTTTCAGGAGTCCCAGGTGGAAACCTTGGGTGTTTATCAAGGCCAGTACTCCTTGGAAAGCCTGGAACTCCAATTTCGGTCTTCCCCAACTCGATGAATCTGCTGCAAACTCTGCTTAGCTTTGCAGCCGCTCAGTGGCAGTTTAGGCTAGAAAGAGACTAGCACAATCCGAACAGGGATGGGTACCATTCAAGGCTAGGTTTCAGTCCTTGCAATGATTTGGTTTTTCCTGGTTTCTTTTATTCAAAGGCACATCTTTTAAGAGGTCTAAAATGAAAGCACAGGGTGTTTAGGAGGACTGTTTATCTTGCTGGGCCTTGAAAGGTTGACTAACTTCTTCCAGTTTGTCTGGGACTTTCTCAATTATGGCACTAAAAGTCCTGAGAAACACCTCAGTCCCATGAAAATTTGTCAGTCATCCTAGCCTTGAATTCCAATGTTTATCACAATCTTTATTTCAAATGGCCAAAACCTCCGATCAGCTTCTCAGTCTTTCGGCTGGTGAATCAGCAAATGCCTCATGGGTTAAGAGGACGTCCAGTGTCCCCATATACATCAAGGCATTTCCATTGTCAGGTCTTTGAACTTGCTTCTCCCTTGCTTGGCAACTTCTACTAAATCTTCCTGCAACTATCAACATTCATGGCTCAGAGCTCAAATATCATTTCCTAAGAACAACTTACATAAACTGGCCCTATTTTTAGGGTACTTTCTGTCCCAGTGCTCTATTGTATGTTTTTCATAGCTCTTATCACTATCCCAAATTATTTATTTGTTTTACTACATGTTTATCATCTAAGCATATATTTCAGGAAATAAGTTCCATAAGAGCAGGGACCTTGTCTATCTAGTTTGCTTCCATGTTCTAGTTTGCTTCTGGAACAGTTCCTGGAACTTAGTAGGCCCTCAATAAATACCTGTTGGAATAAATACATGGATGAAAGAATGTCTCCTGCTGAATTACATTTCCGAAGTTTCCCAAGACCTTAAGGCTGCCTCACTGCAAGTTTTGCCACAGTTAATAATTCCTTGACTATTTGGACTCCCTCTCCAGTAGACTGATACTGAGTTGTTTTATAGGGCTCACTTGTCCAATTGGTTTTTCATTTAAGCAAACGCTATAGTTTGAATGTCCCCTGTAAAACTCATGTTGAAATTCAGTTGTTACTGTCATAGTATTAATGTCATGGGACCTTTAAGAGGTGATTGGGTCATGAGGGCTCTCCCCTCATAAATGGATTAATGCCATTATCATGGGGGTAGGTTAGTTTTCTTAGGAGTCAGTTCCTGATAAAAAGGATGAGTTCAGCCCAATTTCTCTCTTGCATGGGTGCTTCTTAAGGCTGGGACCTGATGCCTTCTGCCATGTTATGATACAGCAATGAGGCCCTCAGCAGACGGAGCCCCTCAGTCTTGGACTTCCCAGCCTCTAGAGCTACAAGGCAAATAAATCTCCTTTCTTTATAAGCTATTTAATCTGTTGTATTCTATTATAGCAGCAGTAAAGAGGCTAAGACAACCAAAGAGCACACTACAAGACTCCCAGAAGTTTAACATAGAATAATTTAAATTCTCTAAGATATCCACAGCTTAACAGCCCATGAACATCTTCATAAGTCCTTCAGAAAAGTCATGCAGGAGTGGCTTTATGTTAATGATCAGTCTGTCAAAGCAAAATGCAAATGATTATGAGTCACTTTGTCGAGTGAGTGTACTAGAACTGTGGACTGTTGATGAGCCCAAGGGAAGAGATCATGCACTAGCAAACTCAGGCTGTGGCAAAGATTCTCATCCATGTTAGATCTCTGAGAGCTCTTGCCAACCAATAAGCCTCTAAAGGAAAAATAAAGAAAACCAGAACTGGAGGCTGACTTTGGGAGAATGATTGTGCTGCTATTGTGATGTTGCTTATGAAATACTTCCCTGACAATAAATGACAACATTCCTAAAATCTAATTCCTTGGGATACATTATTCAGTAAGCTAAGCTGGAGAATATCTCATCCATGCAGCAGTGGTATGAGGATCTGATGGTGGGCAAAACATTTTTATTGCATGCTTACAGAAACCAGGTTAACAAAGTAATATGTATAAACATAAGCATACAAACATAATAATAATAATAGCTACCATTTATTGAGAGAACTGAAATCTTTGGAGTTAGCTTCAACTCCTTCAATCTTTGTATACTCTACATTCAGTCCTCCTACAAAATCTGTTGCTTCTACCATTAAAATATATCTACAATGTGATCATTTCCTACCACCTCAACTCTATTTCAAGGTCTTATCAATTGTTGCCTGAATTATTGCAATAACCTATAATGGATATAATCCATTTTTAAATTAGTTGAACATCTAATGACAGCTTGAACAAAAAACAGTATTTTAAAATTTGTTCATAACCATAAGGCACACAAAATTGAAACAGCTGTTTTTCTAAGCTTATGCAAAGAGGAGAAAAAACACTGGGGATAGGGGTGGGGCAGAAGCAAACTACAGCCAAATCTAACCTGCTGCCTGTTTTTGTCAATAAAGTTTTATTGGAACACAACCATGCCCCTTCATTTATGTACTATGTATGGCTGGGCAGTATAATGGCAGGGTTGAGCAGTCCAGATGCTGTATGGCTTTCAAAGCTTAAAATATTTACTATTTGGCCTTTAAAGAAACAGCCTGCAAATTTCTCAACTATGGGTATATCTCATATTCTTGTAGAACCATTATGTTTATTTTCCTTAAGTATCTACATACATTATTCTTAAATTTCCAGAATATTTATGTAAAGAAATTTTGTCAAAAGTTAAACTAGATAAAGTTGCCTTCCCTAACACACCGCTAGTGTTTCTAGGAAATATAAAGCTCAGATCCAACGATCTAGAAACCAATATCCTGTCAATTGAAGTAATTAAAGTCCTTGGGCCACCACCATTTAAAATTAGTGCTCTGGCCAAATTGCCACAAATATTCTATATGGCTCCATTTTTGTTGTGTTTCTTGTTGGATTTTTTTCACTGAAGTGGACCAATTTGTGGAAGAACATCACGCTATTCTGAAAACTTCCTGTGAGGCACATGTTCATTGACTGCATGACATGAAATGCTCTTATTAATGGATTACCTACATCCCCATGGCTTTAAATACCATAGATAAACTTTCTCACAGACCTCGACTTACACCACCCGTCTGCTCACTTGACATTTCCCTGTGTCCTATATTTGTCCAAAGCTGAACTTTCTAACAGCCTCCCCTGCCCCTGCCCAGACCTGCTTCACCTTCACTTTAGCCATCTCCATCTAGCTATGGCAGCTCCACCCTTCTAGTCTCTCAGGCTAAATAACTTGGGCTCATCCTTAGACTTCTCTCTCACACATTGTATGTACAAACTGTCAGATAATCTTATCACTTTCTAAATAGATCCAGAATCTTGTCACTTATCTCTATAGCTACAACCTGAGCTTAAGCCACCATCATCTCTCACCTGGACCACTGCTGTGGCCTCCCAGCTGTCCTCCCTGCTCCTGCTGTCCCTTACAGTCTATTCCAGACACAGCAGCCGAGTGATCCTGTCAAAACTCAAGTCTGGTCACATCACTCCTGTGCTAGAAACCCTCACGGCATCCTGAAGGGCTCAGAGTAAAACTGGAAGTCCCTACAGTGACCTAGAAGGTCTAGATAGCCTTGACCTCTCTGGCCTCATCTCCTGACTTCCCCTGTACACCTGCTCTTCCCTCCCTCCATCTGGAATAGACTTTTCCCCAGGTAACCCATGTAGCCTACCCCCTCTCTTCAGGTCTCTATTCAACTATCACTTTATCAAAAAAGCCTTTGCTGACCACCATGTAAAATAGCACCCTGCCTCACCATCGCTCTCTGTCTAGAATCTCCTTACCCTTTATCCTAGCACCTATCACCATCTGATATATACTTCTTCACATTTAGGGTCTCAGAATAGGGATTTAGTTTTATTCACTGCTGTAAGCCCAGTATCTAATGTAGTGGTTAGTACTTAGATTCTTTTTTTATATAATTTTTTATATTTATATAGTTTGCTCTTTCAGTTTTTTTTTTGCCCTTGCCCCCCACCCCCAAAGTCAGAGCTTCAAGCATGTCCATCCCCCAGATGGTGAGCGTCATACTCATTATGTATATACCCATCCCCTCCCCCCATCTGCCCAACGCTCCATAAATGTTATTCCTGTATATGCACCTAGATGTTGATCAGTGAAACCAATTTGCTGGTGAGTACATGCGGTGCTTATTTTTTCATTCGTGGGATACTTCACTTAGTAGAATGGGCTCCAGCTCTATCCAGGAAAATACAAGAGGTGCCATATCACCATTGTGTCTTATAGCTGAATAGTACTCCGTGGTATACATATATCACATTTTATTAATCCACTCATGTATTGATGGGCACTTGGGTTGTTTCCACATCTTTGCTATTGTGAATTTTGCTGCT
>CAUYRT010003769.1:0-65864 GCA_963574885.1 Lepilemur ruficaudatus | reverse complement strand
GCCATATCATCTGCAAATTTTATCAGCTTCACTTTCAAAATAAATCTAAAATGCAACCAGGTCTTACTATCTCCATACTTGTCTAAGCCACATTATGTCTCGTCTGGTAAAACAACAGTCTTACTGGATTCCCCACCTTCTTTCTTGGTGGCCAACTGCATATTCTCCATAGAGCAGTCAGATGATCTTTTAGAACATAAAAAGCTAACCTGTCTCTTCCTTCTTCAAAACCTTCCAATGGCTTCTCATCATTCTAAAAATAACACCTAAGCTCCTGACCACTGTTCCTGAGGCCCCTGCAAGATCAGTCCCTTAGCAAACTGTTCAGTTTGGCTCCTATCACTTTTCTCTTCACTTACTCTGTTTCACCTATATTGAGTATTTTGCTGTTTTTCAAACTGAATGAGCATTTTTATGTCTTAAAGTTTTCTCTTAAATCTGAGCAAATAGGGTGTCTGCTCTAGGTTGTGTGCTTGAGAGACCATCCTGTGGCCACATCTTACTTCAACGGGCCAGCAGACCCTGGTGCACTCACCTATTCCAGTCTATGTTCTCCATATCTACACTTGGAGTTTGTTGTCCTGCTTAGGCCTCTTCTCCAGATGTTTCCTCCAGAGGGCAGACTACAGCACACATGTTGTTTACCCCACCATAGGTATGTGCATGCATGGGACTGAGTGATGGCTAAAGCATGCCTATTTCTGGAGGGGTGTGTGTGAACAGTGCTTAGACTTGCACGCCATCTTGTTCATAAGCAGGAGAATGAGGTCCCTCACAGTGACGGTCTGACCAAGGAGCAGGAACAAAAAGAAGGCAGACTTTAGGCTGAAAATCTGGGCACAGGGGTTTGCTGTCCCTACCCAGGCATGTTTCTGGTTGATAATGCAAGGAGTCCAGGATTTCTAAATTTAATATGACACTCCAGGTTTTCATGGAAATGTGTTTGTCAAAGTAGTAGGGGGAATATCTTTATTTAACAGTTTTTTTGCTTAATTTGGTGTTGTTCTAAAAATAAATTATATTATAGATATGAATGCTTTGAAAATGTACAAAGTATATTATTTGATAAAATGAATACCTAATCTGTTTTTTTTGTTTTCAAATTTTTTATTGTGGTAAAACACACATAAAATTTACCACCTTAATCATTTTAAGTCTACATTTCAATGGCACTAATTCATTAAGAATGTTATGCATCATCATTATCATCCGTCTCCATAACTCTTCCCATCTGGTAAAACTGAAACTCTATACAAAATGAATAGTACCTTATATAAATGGAATCATACAATATTTGTATTTTTGTGACTAGCTTATTTCATGTAGCATAATGTTCTCAAACATATGTGTTGTAGCATATGTCAGAATTTCCTTCCTTTTAAGGCTGAATAATGTTCCATTGTATGCATATACCACATTTGGCTTATCCATTTATCTGTAGATAAACACTTGACTTGCTTCCATATTTTAGTTGTTGTGAATAATGCTGCTATGACCATGAGTGTACAAATACCCCTTCAACATATGGATTTCATTTCCTTTGGATATATACCCAGAAGTAGAATTGCTGGATTATATATGATTATTCTATTTTTAATTTTTTGAGGAACCACCACACTGTTTTCCACAGTGACTATCCAATGTTACATCCTCCCAAGAGCGTACAAGGGTTCCAATTTCTCCATATCTTTGCCAACACTTAGTTAGTTGTTGCTTTTTTAAATTTAATAATAAGCAGCCTGTTGGGTGTTAGGTGCTATCACATTATAGTTTTGGTTTGGATTGCATTTCCCTAATGATTAGTGATATTGAGCATATTTTCTTGTACTTCTTGACTATTTGTGTATCTTCTTTGGAAATATGTGTATTCAAGTCCTTTACTCATATCTGAATTATGTTACTTCTTATTGTTATTGCTGAGTTTTAGGAATTCTCTATATATTTTAGATATTCATTTCTTATTGGACATATTATTTGATAATATTATCTCTTATTTCATGAATTGTCTTTTTACTCTATTGATACTATCTTTGGATGCACATCTTTTAAAAATATACATGAAGTTGGATTTGTCTACTTTTTCATTTATTGCCTATGCTTTTGGTGTCATATCCAAGAAATGATTTATTTAATGTCATGAAGATTTTGCCCTATGTGTTCTTCTAAGAGTTTTATATTTTAAGTCTCACATTTAGGTCTTTGATCCAATTTGAGTTAATTTTTGCATATGGCATTAGGTAAGAATCTGACTCTATTTTTTTGCATATGAATATCCAGTTTTCCCAGCTCCTTTTGTTGAAAAAAAACATCCTTTCTCCATTGAAAAGACTTGGCACTCTTGTGAAAAATTGTTTGACCATGTATGTGAGGGTTTATTTCTGGGCTCTGTATTGAGATCTTTATATTCCATTGTTCTTTATGTCCATCTTTATGTCAGTCCTATAATGTTTTGATTACTGTATCTTTATAGTAAGTTTTGAAATCAGGAAGTCTGAGTCCCAGCTTAGTTCTTCTTTTCATGATTATTTGGCTATTTGGGGTCCCTTGAGATTCTATATGAATTTTAGGATGGGTTTTGTTACTTCTGCAAAACACTTTAGAATTCTGATAAAGATTGCATTGAATATGGAGACTGCTTTGGGTAATATTGCCATGTTAGTGATATTAAGGCTTCCAGTCTATGAACATGGTGTGTGTTCCCATTTATTTATTCAATTTTAAATTTTTTTTCGCAATATTTTGTATTTTACATTCTGTAACTCTTTCTTCACCTTGGTTAAGTTAATTCCTAAGTATTTTGTTCCTTTTGATGCTATTTAAAATGTGACTTTTTCATAATTTCCTTTTCAAATTGTTCATTGGTTGTGTATGTAAATGCAACTGGTTTTTGCGTGTTGATATTGTACCTGTTTTGCTGAATTCATTTATTATTTCTAATCATAGTTGTTGAACCCCTAAGATTTCCATATATAAAATTATATTATCTATAAATAAAAATACTTTTAGTTTTATTTACTTCTTCCCCCCCCCCAATTTGGATACTTTTTCTTTCTTTTTCTTGTCTAATTGTTCTGGCTAGACCTTCTAGTACCATGTTAAATAGAAGCGGCCAAAGCAAGAATCTTTACTTTGTTTTTAATCACAGAGAAAAATCTTTCAATCTTTCACCATGGAGCATTATGTTCTCTGTGGGCTTTTCATGCATGGCTTTTCTTGTGTTGAGGTACCTTCCTTCTAGTCCTAGTTTGTTGTGTATTTTTTTAAATCATGAAGCAATGTTAATGTTGTCAAATGTTATTTTTGCATCAATTGAGATGATCATGTTTTTTGCTTTTTCCTCATTCTGTTAAAGTGTATGCATTGGTTAATTTTCATATTTTGAACCATTATTGCATTCCAGGAATAAATCCCACCTATTCATTTTATAATCTCTTAATATGCTCCTAAATTCAGTTTGCTAGTATTTTGTTAAGGATTTTTGCATCAGTATTGAAAAAAAGATATTGGTCTGTCGTTTTCTTTTCTTGTAGCATCATTCTCTGTTTGTTATCAGGGTAATTACATCTTTATAGGATGAATTAGGAACTATTCCCTCCTCTTAAATTTTTTGGAAAAGTTTGAGAAAGATTGGTTTTAGTTCTTAAGTGTTTGCTAGACTTAACCAGTGAAACCATGTGGTCCAGGGATTTTCTTTGTCAGGAGATTATTGGTTATTGATTCAATCTCCCTACCAGTTATAGGTTTATTCAACAACCTAACTTTATTACTTAAGTTCCTAGTTCTTTAAGTAATAAAACTAGGTTGTTGATTTGAGATCTTTATTTTTTAATATAAGCATTTATAACTAAAATTTTCCCCGTTAGCACTGCTTTTGCTACATCCAGTAAATTTGGGTAGGTTGTGCTTTAATTTCCATTAACTTCTAAATACTTTCTAATTATCCTTGTGATATCTTCTTTGATTCACTAGTTGTTTAAGAGTGAGTTGTTTAATGTCCACAATTTTGTGAATTTTTCAGCTTTACTTCCATTATTGATTTCTAAATTCATGTCACTATGGTCAAAGAAGATAGTTGTATGACATTTATATTTTAAAATGTATTTAGATTTAATTTGTGATCTAACATACAGTCTATCGTGGAAAATGTCCCACATGCACTTGATAAGAATGTATATGATATGCCTTTATTATTGGGTAGAGTGCTCTACATCAGCCTGGTGGATCTAATTGGTTTATTGTGTTGAGTTCTCTGTTTCCTTAAACATTTCTGTCTGGTTTTTCTATCCATTATTGAGAGTGAAGTATTGAAAGTTTCCAACTATTATTTTACAACTGTCTATTTCTCCCTTCAATTCTGTCAGTTTTGCTTCATATATTTTGATAACCTATAATTAGGTACATAAATGTTTATAGTAGGTGTATCTTCTTACTTCATTGAATCTTTTATTAATATATAATGACCTTTTTTTTCTTGTAAACATTTTTGATAAAGTGTCTTTTCTTCCTAATGTTAGTATAAACATCCCTACTCTCTTTTGATTACTATTTGCTTACAAATATCTTTTTGCATGTTTTCATTTTCAATCTGCAGTTGACCCTTGAACAGTACTGATGTTAGGAGCACTGATCCACACAGGGTTGAAAATTTGCATATAACTTTTTACTTCCCACAAATCTCACTACTGATGGCCTTCTGTTGACCAGAAGCTTTACCAATAACATAGTTGATTAACACATATTTTAGATATTATGTGTATTATACACTATATTCTTATAATAAAATAAGCTAGAAATAATAAAAATGTTACTAAGAAAATCACAAGGAAGAGAAAATATGTTTATTATTTATTAAATGGAAATGGATCATCATAAAAGACCTTATCATTATCGTCTTCACGTTGAGTAGGCTGAGGAGGAGGAGGATGAAGACGGTTTGGTCTTATCTTTGGGTAGCAGAAGCAGGAGTAATTTTGAGTATAAAAGGACTCATGCAGTTCAAACCCATGTTTCTTCAAGGGTCCACTGTATTTGTGTCTTTGGATCTAAAGTGAGTCTCTTATAGACATCATATAGTTAGATCATTTTTTAAAAAATCTATTTTATCTGTTCTGCCAATGTTTGTCTTTTAATTAGAGAGTTGAATCTATTCACACTTAAAGTAATTACTGATAAAGAGAGATTTAGTTCTGTCATTTTGCTATTTGTTTTCTGTATGCACTGTAGCTTTTTGTCTCTTATTTTTTGGATTACTAATTTCTTTTCTGTTTAACTTTTAAAAAAAACTGAATTCCTTTCTCATATCATTTTGTATGTATTTTATAGCTATTTTCTTTGTGGTAACCCTATTGAGTACATTTAACATTCTAAAGTTATAACACTTATTTAAATTTATACCCGCTGAACTTCAATACCACGTAAATACTGACTGCTCCTTTAATATATCAATCCCCAACCAATTAAATTACTGATTTCAAAAATTAAATTTTTTATGTTATGTACCCCAAAACATAAACTAACAATTCTTTTAAATGTATTTGTCTCTTAAATTATGCAGAAAATAAAATGTGGAGTTACAAACTCAAGGTTCAATAATATTGGCTTTTAGTAATAATTTTAAAATGTATTGTCCCTCAAATTATATAGAAAATAAAAAGTGGAGTTACAAACAGTTTTTATAACAATACTAGTTCTTGTAATTGCTCTTTTATGTAATTTTATTGAAATTTTTATTTCCTCACCTGGCTTTGAGATACTGTCTAGTGTCTTATCATTTCACCCTAAAGGACCCCCTTGAGCATATGGGCTAAGTCTAGTGGTAAGAAATTCCCTTGGCTTTTGTTTATCTGAGATTGTCTTTATTTTGCCCCACTTCTGAAAAAAATGTTGCTGGATATAGGATTCTTGGTTGTCAATTTTTTTTTTCCCCTTCTTTTAACACTTTGAATATATTGGCCACTGTCTTCTGACTTCTAAAATTTTTGTGTAGATATCTTTTTATAATTTTATTGAGGTGATTGCCTTTTTCTTATTTTTTTCAATTTTTTTTTTTAATTTATTGTATTTCTCTGTGAATCACTTGCACTCCTCTTGGAATTTATTGAGCTTTTTGATGTTTATATCCATGTCTTTCATCATATTTCAGATGTTTTTATCTATTATTTTTTTCAAACATTTTCTCCTTTCTTATACATCTCTCTGTCTTCTGAGACTATTCCAGAATACTTGTTGAATCACTTGATGATTTCCCACAGGTCCCTTAGGCTATGTTCACCCTTCTGAAATTTTTTTTCTTTCTGTTCCCAAAGCTTAAAAACTTATGTTGTTCTATCTTCAGTTTTACTGATTCCTTTTCTTTGCCTCTTCAAATCTGCCTTTGAATCCCTATAGTCATTTTATAATTTCAATTATTATACTTTACAGCTCCAGAACTTGTGAGGCTTTTCTGTAGTTTTTCTATATCTTTATTATTTGTGTTCATACTTTTTTTTTTTTAACTTTCTCTACATCTTTCTTTAGTTCTGGCATCTTTGAGACAGTTCTTTTAAAATCTTTGTCTAGTAGATTTGTCATCAAGTATTTTTCAGGGATAGTTTCTGTTTATTGATTAATTGATTTTTCAAATGAATCATACTTTCCTGTATTTTTTCTTATACTTTGAAAGTTTTTGTTGAGAACAGCACATTTGAATTTAATACTGTGATAACTGTGAAAATCAGATTTTCCCCTTTCCTGGGGTTTGGTGTTCTTTGTTATTGTTTATGTTTATTGTTTTGGGTTTGGGACTATTGTAGGCTGTCTCCATGCCAAAGATCAACCTAATGTGTAAATTTAAGATCCTTTCAGGGCTTTTCTGAGCCTGTGCCTTTCTCTTTGAATGCAGGATTACCTTCTGATTTTCCTCATAGATGCGGTTGCTTTTAAGTGTCCTAGTCTTTACTGTCTGGCTCCCAAAGAGGGGAAAGAGAGAGAGAGAGAGGGAGAGAGAGAGAAATAAAGCAGGGTTGGACAGTAGAAGAGATAATGGGTACTAACCTTTTAATTTTACTAGGAGTCACTTCAGCCTGGAGAAGAGGATCTTTCAACAGGGGGAGGTACAACCACAATGGCCACCCACCTCTGTTCCTTCATCTTCATGAAAAAAGCAGCAATTGGTGATCAGGACACAGGTCTCCAATATGCAGAGAACAGTTTCCTTACTGTCCACTCTGACTGCCACAAGCTGCATGCAAGATGTTCCAGGAATGCCTGCACAACTGGCTGCCACATATGCTATTGTACTAAAAACTGAAATTGACAAAATCAACCACAATTTACCACTCTAGCTTTCTCCCAGAAGTTGCATGCTTTTAATAAACTCCAGAGTCCCAAAATAGTCACATCAGAAATATTTCACAAATGAAATTATTGTCTAGGTGGAGAGACCAGATTGCTGTTTTTTTCTACTCTAACATTTTCCCAGAATTCTCTCTTTCTAATCTGTCTTTTAAACATGACTTTCTCCCCTTACTTTGTCAAAAGAATTACTCATTTCTAATAATCCCCCAAAAATTTTTAAAAATAATTGTATTTAATTTATTTTACTAAACATATGTATAAATTCTAAAAAGTATTGCTGCGTATAATCATATAATTACTTTTTTAATTGGCAAAAGTGGTATAACTTTATAAGAAATTGATTTTAAAAAATTAGAAACTAGTAAACTAACAAAAGTTTTCATTTAAAATCCAAAGAATTTGAAGGTTATTTATTTTTTCTATTATGTATAGGTAAAAAGTGAATGAAAATGGATAAAATTCATAAAAACAAACAACTAAATATTTATAAATAAATAGTATATTATAGACCACTGTTCTAAACATGTAGAAGATATTTTTAAGTACTCATTATATACTTTCATATTAATAAATTGACTTAGTTTTCAGATAAATAGCATTATGCCATTTAAAAGTAAACATCAGAAATTATATGTTTACCATTCTCCTTTTAATATTTTTGATACTGGATAAAATTATAATCCATGAGCTTTTTACATATTTCTAAAGCTAGAACTTTGTAGTGTTTTAAGAAAAATTAACTCTAACAATTGATAAAATGCCCATAACTGAAATATATTTGATAGATCTAAAAGCTGTTAAGTTGTCATTTTTTATGGCTATTTAGATTGCATACACAAAACCAGTGTTTTAGTATTGGCACCAAGGTTTTCATGTGTAAGAGATTATTCACAGTATGTTTCCTGTTACTTTGCGTAGCATTATTCTTTGTGAAAATAAAATTTTGGCCTCAGGAGGAATATTGCAATTGAATGCACAGCAATATGTTATTGGTATGCAGCCATGATACCATGATTTAATTTTTTAAAACATTACCTTGGCAATCAAGTCAACAGAGCTAAGGTGAGAGACAGAAAAAGAGACACACACACAGAATGAGAGAGAGAAAGAAGGGAATAAATTATGAAGAACATAAACATTTCAATTTTATTTTTAAAATTTGAGAGTCAACTTGTTAACAGATACAAGAAAATTACCTGGTTTGATTTTTTTAAAAAAATTATTCTTTGCTTGTCTAAGTTGTATGTGTCTTTTACATAAAGGATCTATACTTTATATTCATTAAAATTATAAAGATTTAAAATTTGTAGTAAGAATAATATGATTGTCATTTTGTAGATAATTTCATCTTTGTGATATATATTATTGTGAATCTAATAAAAAGAACTGTAGAACTCCTATTAGTTATAATTTGCTTTTCTAGAAAAAACTGTCATCAATACGGAAATTATAAACTACATTTTATTTTTCCCAATTTTCAAACTAATGTATGTATTGTTTGTCATATATAAGTATTCACATTATATGTGTATGTACATGTTTCAATATTTCATAATTCTATCCATAGTTACCTTTCTGCCTCCCTAGTTGTCAGGTTTATATGTGATTTTTCCTAGGCCCTGGTAAATTGCCTTGTGTTCAATAAAAAGAAAATAACTGAAAATATATTTGTTGACTTGATTATGTGACAAAGTGTCGAAATTATTTTAACTAAACTGGCTTAAATTTCAAAATATTTTTAATATGCTTGTGCATATACACAGATCTGTCAAAATAATTTTTACATATTTTAAATAATTTCTATAAAATTTAAAATATCTTAAAATCCACTGTATTTCTCTAAGTAAGTAAGGAAGGAATATGATTCTGATTTTGATCTTTTTCAAATAACACAGGTATATTGGCTCTTTGTAAAGATACATAGCGTATGGATGCATTTCTGTGAAATTTGTAACGGCAATTTCAACTTGTTTATGAAAGAATATATTTCCAGAATGGACTTCCTATACATTTGCAAATGTCCATTGAATATATGATCTGACATCTCTCTCAATATATCTGCAGTATCTGCATTTTCTTTGGTTTCAGTTCTTAACCAAATCCTGTTGCTTCCATGTGAAATATTTCCTTTGAAGTCAATGGAAGCTCTGCATTTGGGAGAGATTCATGGTGTGTGGAGAGAGATGAGAATTGCAAATGTGGTTTTGAAACATCATAAAAAAACATACTTGTTCAAAAATTTAAACAACTGAGCTTAGAATTGATATATAATATCAATGCATTTATGTTCCAAAACCTCAAACATGACTTGATTCTTTGTTTTGTTCAGGGTTATTATTTCTAATATCTCTAAAACATGAAATTGCAAATACCATTAACAACTTCAAGGAGTTCTCATGTCTCACTTCACAAGCGGCGACATTTCAGTTCCATCATATTTACCTAAAACTTGTTATACCCCCAAATATCTTCTCATACTCATTGTTTTTCTCTCTACTGCTCTATTCTGTTATTATTATTATTGTTATTATTATTTTGAGACAAAGTGTTGCTCTGTCACCCTTGCCAGAGTGCAGTATGTCATCATAGCTCACAGCAACCTCAAACTCCTGGGCTCAAGCAGTCCCCCTGCTTCAAACACACCATCACACCTGGCTAACTTTTCTGGCTAATGTTTTGTAGAGATTGGGTCTTGCTCTTGCCCAGGCTGGACTCAAACTCTTAGCCGCAAGCGATCCTCCCACCTCAACCTCACAAGTAGCTGGGACTACAGGTGCTCACCACCACGCCTGGCTAATTAAAAAAATTCAAATCCAAAATGTACCTGGAATTATTTGTAGTTATATCTATGATATGATGTAGAGATCAAGTGTTTTTTCAACATAGACATTCAATAAGCGCAGAACAAATTATTTGAAAATCTTCTGAGTGTTACCTTTTCCATAAATCGGATATCTCTGTGTGCTTTGGGTCTGGTTTTTCATTCTCTTCTGCTCTGATAACGTTTCTACTTTTTAACTAATAAAATTCTATCTTAATAGCTATATCATTAAAATATATTGCGTTATTAGGTAGAAAATCTGTCTTTTTACCTTTGTGTTCTTCTTCAGGAATGTTTTGACTATTGTTGGCCATATTTATTTCCACATACAAAGTTCTAAGTGTTTTTCCTTTAAGCTTCAGGTGCCTGAGGACATCCATATACCGTGGTAAGCAGGCAGTCAGATGTTAATCTCCCGGTGTTTAGTGTAGGAGACATCAGTATAGAGAGATCAGTTGAAACCATGACACTAGAAAAATGAGGTATGTGGAGAGAGAAAAGAAGCAAGGGGGTCTATTATATTAGTAAGAACCTGTTGATTACTAACATCTAAGGAGCAGGAAGATTTAAAATCTTCAGTGTGTATCCAGAGAGGCAGAAGGAAAAGCAAAAGCGAGAATTGTCACTGAAAACAAGGACAGAGAGTGTTTCCAGGGAAGAATTGCCACAGTTCCATGTGATGGATGTCATGTTAGATAAATACTGAAAGTGCAATTAGTGTCCTTAAAAGCGATGTCCGTAGTTGCTGATTTGAATGTGTTTGGCAGTGAGTGGGAAAGGATGGCATGGAGTCAGCAAATGTGGACAAATACAACCAAATGTGGGGCGTTAGATTAGACACTCAGTGCTAAATAGACAGTGATATTTGCAATTTATCTTTTCAGGAAGTCTGAAAGTCCTATATTTTAAAACAATTTTTCTTTATTGCTTTTTAAAAGTCTCTTAAATTTTAGGGACTATTAGCCCCATCCAGATGACTCTTGGAGTACAGTAAAAACCCTATTGTCTGATGTTATTTCAGCAGTAGCTAGTCAACTAAAAACAAGTTATTTGAGGCAACAAATCATAAAAGTGATACCTACATACATTAAAGTTTGTTTTAATATAAAACATGAAAATACGTTTTACCCATTCTATATTGCAAACCTATGGGAGGGATCAATATTTTACCATAGAAGAGAGTCAGACTTGTTTGCATCAGAAATGACCCAAGTTGTA
This sequence comes from Lepilemur ruficaudatus, assembly GCA_963574885.1. NCBI lineage: Eukaryota > Metazoa > Chordata > Mammalia > Primates > Lepilemuridae > Lepilemur > Lepilemur ruficaudatus. The sequence goes on along the minus strand of CAUYRT010003769.1, from coordinate 54,490 downwards.
GTCTAGGTTATTCGAGTTATTAATTTGCTTTATGTTTCAATTTTTATAAAATCTACAGTTAACCAGCCCCTTGGAAGAATTAAGTTGTGAATCCATGGGATTTAGTCTCTGGTGGTCATAATAGTACAAGCAAGAAAACCCTAAGGGGAAGCTGGGGTTTCCAAGGGAACAGAGCAAAAACTGACAGGGCAACTGAATTTCCCCACACATGGACCTGTCTTTCCAATGTTAAACATTTGAAAGTGTATTTATTTTTATAGATAAGGGTGGTAATTTCTTCGTAGCTCAATTAGGAATGCCCAATAAAAATAACTCTATTGCTGAAACTTGACTCTCTGGACATTAAACAATAAGACTTGAGCTTTAGTAAATTTCCATTACACTAGATTGTATCTGTGAAAAGTCACTATATGACTGGAGGGCAGTGTTATGTCATTTCTATACAGTTACACAAATCAATATATGTAAGTATTCTTTGTATCATATATATGGGTGAAATGGGAATTAAATTATGAAGTGACTTACCTTTTGAGGTCATTGTCTTATGACTCAATGATACTACTGATGTGCACAAGAGGAAAATACAGAAAATGAGGAAACGTCACTTGGGAACTCAGGTGTAAAGACCACTACCTATACAAAACTCAAAGCTTAGCAGTATAACCTCTCTATTTAAGAGTTTCTCACAGGGGCTTCAAGTGACATATGTGATAATCACATATGTGTACTTAAAAATTCAGGTTCATTGGTTCTATTTCGTTCTGTTGAAAAAGAATCTTCAGAGAGTAGATCCAGAAGTATTACTAACAAGGTACTAAGATGATTTTTATGCAAAATTTAAAAACTTTTCACCCAATTATCCACATAAAGGCTTGACACATGTCTATCACTAAAAAGACATTTTGGAAAAACACATACAAAAAATGATTTTTTCTATTAATGCAACTAAGAATAAAGAATATTTCTACCAATTATTTCTAATTCTGTAAAAAAACCAAAAAATAACAACAAAAAAAAACCCAGAAAAATTCTTCTTCCAGCAAAAGAGCAAGGTGACTTACCAGAGACCCGCATGGAAAAAGTAATCAATTGATAAGATCTTAAGCATTCAAAGAATAATGAAATTTGATGGAAGTATTTTAACTAAATATGCTAATGTATAAAAAATTAAAATGATTTTAACAAATAAAACAATAGAGATATGTTTTTAACTATACTGTTTAAAGAAGACAAACTAAGATGGAAAAGTAAGAAAAAAACTAATGTCAGTGCTTAAATGTTTCTCTGTTTTCATGTCAGTTTTTGTCTTATACATTTGTTCTAATGTGTATTTTATGGAATACCACCATTTAGATTATTAAATTAAAAGTAAAGAAGAAATTGTCATGAAAATAGGACAGAAGCCTAATAGTGGGCTATGAGAATTTTTGGAGATTTCAAAATTATGTGACTGAACTGAAAATAGCCAAGGAAAAGAATGTATCAACTAAAATGTGAGAGTTAATTTATATACACATGAGGCTTTACATGGAAAATAGACATGTAATCCATAAACAAATGAGAAACTTTTATCCATTACATCATGTTAGTTTCTAACGATACCATTCAGTAATAAGTTACTGAATTATTGCCTTGATCTTTTCTAATACTAAAGAATAAAAACAGATTAAAGATTTTAATATCTTCGTATCTAACTTCCAAAGTATTTGTTCAAGAAATATTTTTTAAAAGCATCGAAGTGTTGAAAATGAATTCCATATGGTATGCTTACATATGCTAAAAGCAAACTTTATTTTTCTAATCTAGGAGAACATCTGTACTTTGTAACACATTTTTGGGTATGAGTGATAGTCTGTTTTTCATACCTAATGGTTAGGCCACCATTACACTCTTTTTCTTCAATAGCAGGAGTGCATTTCCAACTCTTTGTTTTAATCAGCCCAAAACTGATAAATAAGCTTTCTTTGTCTTTTTCATAGTCATGCCTAATTTTAAAAATAATACTTGAAGATCCTCATGCATTAATAGCTGCAGGGTTGGACAGAGGCCAGAGGAAATTACCTGTCATCCACAGCCAAGCATTCTATGTTCTCATAAGCCAAAAGAGCTAACTGTTATTTTGTGTTGATCCTTCATGAAGATCATTTCATTTCTATAAAAAATTAGACTCATGTATATATGGTATTTTTACATGTTGACAAGAAATTCAAGTTAACATGCTTTTTAACACTACAGAAAACTTCCATCTTTTGCTATTTAAATGAGTGAATTATAATGAAATGTGAGACAATCAAAACATCTTCTTAACTAAGCATTTGTAGCTAATTTTATTTTAGATAATTAACCTTCCATTTTGGCAAAGTTTTTCTAGTTAGAAATACTATGCTTTTTTGTGCAGATGAAAGGATATTTGTTGTAAAGAACATTTCCATTAACTTTTGGTTTTGATATCGACATCATGGTTATTAGGAGAGTGTATCGCAACACTGCAACTGAGAAAATCTCTATAATTTTTTTTTCGTTTTAACTTCAAAAAAAAAAAAGTTTTTAAAATTTTAGTGAGTACAGTGAAGCTCACCATTTTGAGATTAGTACGTTACAAAAATACGGCTTGTGCTCTACCAAACAGGATAGACTGGATTGATGCAAAATTACTTCAAACTTATCTCACCTTCTGTACATGCAGTTGCTTTGATTTTGGTTATCACTCACCTAGCGTTTTCTCTGAAAGGCAGCTGATTACTTGGTCAGTGATTAGTTATTTATAAAATACATTGCTTACATTTTAATATGGCTTTGCATGCATCTGTTTCAAAACTTTTGATTGTGCTTCTAAGCATTAAAGCTTTCATCCATTGATCCAGAAATGTAAAGTACAAAAAGCAGAACCAGAGTCTGGAGATTGTATGTGTATGCACATGTGTGTGTATGATGTAAAGCTCGTTGCACCAGTATGTTTTCGCTGTCTTTCTCTTTCTCTCTTTATGGTCTCCGTCTCTGTCTCTGTCTCTCTGTGTGTCTCTGTCTTTGTCTCTGTCACACACACGCATGCACATACACACACACACACACACACACACGCCCACACTTATATCTCACAGAGTATTCTAGGGAATGGGAGCCAATATAGCAAGGATCATAAGTGATTAAGTCTTTCCACTTTATGAAGCAGGCTTCAATCAGATTATTACACTCTACCTTGAGGTTATGGCACTTACTTTAGGTGTGCTGAAAATATGCATTACATTTAACTAATTTTTACAGGAGGAGAGGAAGGCAACATTTTACATTAAAAGAGAGAGAGAGAGAAGCTATTTCCATGATACATTTATTCTTAGGCTATGAGTCACTGCACTGCATTTAATTGTTTTATTGACATTGATGATAGAATATTGCAACATTTTCTTTTCCTGCTTATCACTTTAGTAGATTGCTAGATTACTTTCTACTGATTAAAATGGCTATTTCTTACCCAACTTGCTTCTTATAGTGTCAGTTGATATTTAAAAGCAATAGGTAATCCATCTCCCTTTCATAGTTTACATAATATTTGAAATTTTGCATGATTTCTAGGCAAGAATCCTCTTTATTCACCATGACTTCTTGTATCTAGGGTTCAATGTAGTATTCATCAGCGTCAAAATTATAATACGAATTCTTCAGTAGCACTTCCTTTACCAGGCTACCGAAGAAACTAATGCCTGGTATCCCTACTCTTCTCCTTGCATTTATTTTAAGGTTTTAAGATGGCTTAGTTGGACATATGACCATGAACAAGAAAGAACCATGATACTATACAGGACTATGAGTTGCCAAATTTAGAATTAGATACATCAATTATCAGTATCCCTGACATGTATAATAAGAAAAAAATGTTTTCTATTAAAATCCTCATGCTGGAAGAGCAATTTGATTTATAAAATTTTCTAAAGTTATACATTAAAAGTAGACTTAGAAGTAAAATGGACAACTTCTTCTTCAAGTCTATTACCCTTTTACATGATACCATGATAGTGTTGTGATTCATGCCACATATATGTCATTGGTCATAGCAAGCGATGTGACCAAGCTCAGTATCAACAGACAGAGAAGTAGACTATGCTCATGGTGAGTCATTGCAAAGGTGTGGATGCAGGGTGGGGGTGAGGTTGAGAGTGTCAAAGATTGAGGCCAATTAAGAAACCAACCACTCCATTTATTCTTATTATTTAGAATGTCAGTAATATTTTATATAAGATGACTTAGAGTCAAATGGATAGGAAAATTAAATATGTTTCTTGTAGGCTTAGTGATTTTACATAGATATTTAAATATTTAGAGACAAATGCTTTTATATTTTAATTTATGAAACTTCTTATATCAGATAGAACATTTTCTCACTCCACTCAATGGTCCTTTTTTTTTTTTTTTATTTCTTTTCCCCTCTCCATTTCAGGAAAAATTTTGAACATTTGTTTTATGGTTAGTTATTGAGAGTACAGGCTATAAATTCAGATTACTCAAATAAAAATCATGCCACCCATTCATTGTTTGATTTAGGACACACCATTTATTTTTTTCTAGTCCACATTTCCCTTCGTTATATAACATGGTTAAATGACACCTAACAAAGTTAGTTGTTAGAAGGAATAAATGAGATAAAGTAGGAAAATCACTCAGCAAAATACCTGGCACATAGTAAGTGCTCAATAAATGGCAGTAATTATTGGTTATAGAAGGAAAATTTTTCAAAATACTCGAAAATAAATGAAAAAAGAGTAGGCCTAAATTGCTTTTCCAGATACAACATTTCTTTTGGTTAAAATAAAAAAAAAATTAAACAATTGTGCATTTCTTAAGAGGGTTTTGCCCAGTCATAAATAATTTAATTCAATCTGACTTTCTCCACTTGTGATGTAAAAATGCACCTAGGCCAAAAATTTCTATTTCTCTGAAGAGCCAACTATAATCGTTTTCTATTTGTCATGAAAACTAATACTGCTGGAATGATTCACATAGAAAAGATTATTTCCCATAACACTCTTTTCTATTTAAGGAACAATTTGCTATCACTTGAAATAATCCTCAATGTAAATTAGGTTAAATATGACTTACATAGTCTTGAAATATTCTTATTATTTATGACATACTTGTACATATTTGTGGTTAAAGATATAACGGTGCTTTTTAATCAAACCAAAACATCTTAAAAATTATATTCTACATCCAACTGTTTAAAGACTATGTAAAATCACAGAGATTCCATTGTCTATGTATAGTATTTTACAAGGTGATAGGCTAAAAGCATGAGGAACATTGCTTAGAAAGCTAAGTTCACAAATGTCCTTACTTTGTGTTAAAAAACATCCATAATTAAATTTATTTTTCAGCTTCTTACTTAGAAAAGATACAAACCAGTACTGCAGCAATTATTGCAAAGTAAAGATTCGATAATATCATAGAAGATAACCCCAAAGAGAAAAGAGAAAGGCTTATTTCCTCTAATGTTCAATAGAATAATAAAAAGAGGTTAAAAACATCAATGGGAGAAGTATGATAAATACAGAGCTGGTGCATTTTAGTAGATCAAATGACATGAAGTGAAAACTAAGGTTTTCTCAAAGCTAAATGAAAATAGCTACTCTGTAATAACAAACTTAGGAAGGATAAATCCCACACTGAAAGAAATTTTATTTTATTCAGTGACTACTGGAGAATTTTTATTTTTTTCAAAAGAATATTGAAGGAAAGACTAAATTTGTTATATGTAAAAGTTGACACAAATGTGTAAGCAATAAGACTCTATAGGGTCCTTATCATGGAATCATTCTCAAAATATATGCAGTACGATGAGGTGCTGATAGTCACCATTCAATACTTGATCTCAAGCAAAAATAAGTGGACAAGCTGAGCTGTTATAGCTGGACAATATCCCAACACAACTCTCTACCACCCTTACCAATCTCTCCCCAGCCATGAAGACCTTTTCTGTTTCTCATCCTGCTGTTCCTCCTCCTTCCTCTCTCGTTCTCTTGTCACCAACATCAGGATACATAGACATAGACCCAGAAAGGAGAAAGATAAATTATACAGTTGTTATCAAAGTCCTATGCTATTGGAGACTTGGGTTAAATGATAGAAATTCAGAAACAATCCAAATTCAGTTTTCAACTTATCTAACAGGAGAGAATGACACTTTGAATACAAACAGAAAAGTCAAATCAGAGCAGAGACGAGGGATTCTTGAGGGCCAGGAAGAAAGCACAAAAGAGGTAGCTTATGATTTCACTCTTAAAGAATGAATAAGGGCTTTCGAAGTAGAGAAATTGAGAGAAGGACATCCCAGAAAGGAAGAACATTGTATGTAAACACACACTGGCTTTGAAGACAAGAAATTCCTGAGTTGCATAATACTCAAGCCAGAAAGCAGAACAAGACAAACCTGGCCCAGAAGCCTATTGTGGCCTGATTACCTTTTGGACATTGGCTTAGTCCTGTCTTCAGATTTGTCCGGTATTAGGGGTCACTAAATTGTAATTAAGTTGTACTTTTTAAAATGATAATGCCTTATTTTGTCTCCTTTTATGATTTGCTACTGAAATCGCACAAAATTTGAAATACCATTTGTCCTAATATCAGAGTCAAATGATCTTACTCAAAGTCCCTGTCCTCACTCCTGTATCACAGGTACTGGCTTCAGTATACAGAATATATACTAAATATATAAACACATACCACACATGTAGTACATAGAATGGGAATTTGTTTAAAATGAGTGGTTCTACCTGTGTGTATGTTGAGATCAAGGCAACATGAAGATGCAATTATTAGACAATTTACTCTTATTGTGAGAAAAAAAAGAGAAGTGAAAAAAAAGCTCTAATATCTACATAACACAAACTCTTAAAATGTTGCCATGAACCTGTCATGTTGTTTTTATATTTTTCTTAGAGTTTATTTGTCTTAAATATATCTTAACCACTGGTCTGTTTAGGTATATTGAGCCCATTCTAACTTTTGCGACCTTGAAAAATATCATTAGTCTATAAAACATTTAAAATAAGCTGCTATGAAATAATTAGCAAATCTCTGCTTTTGCTTTTCTTGTTTGCCAAATTTATTTGATATGTAAAACATTAGCCATATACATATTCATTTCAGAATGGATGCAATGAAGGAAATAAATGGCCTTACAAAATTCTAGTCTCAATCCTTAGAATTGTTCATAACTCTAAATAAATAAATAAATAAAACTTAAAGGTGAAGAAGAAATTTATTATAAATGTTTATGAAACCCAGAATTCTAGGATTTCTGGGTTCTTCAGCTCTGCATCCATAATTCACCAGGAAAAACTGCAGATGGAGCTCCCCAGGGGTAACAGAGTGCAATTAACAGGGTAGCATGAGTACAACTTAGGAGCAAAGAAGATAGAGGTTGATATGGGCTAAAAGAGGGAAAGAGCACACACATCTTTAAGAGACTACTTTTAACATAGGGCTTGAACAATGGACACAGTGACAAATGCGGAGGGCTAAGGAAGGATGTCTGGAAGTCAGGAACAATATGACTGATGCGTCCATCATGCAGGCATGCATGATGTTCCGACAGGAAAGTTCTATTTGACCCCCACTTTTGCAGGTATGGGCATTAAAATGCTGGTTTGAAAGAAATAAGTACTCTAATGGAAATTTCTCTCCCCACTTTCTCTACTTCCTGGTCTTGCCTTCATACCTTTGACCATGGGATATTGGTGGCCTTTCATTTATTTATTTTTTCACTTGGTAAACCCTACCTTTATAAATAATTTGGTCTCTGCTAAGAACAGAAATGACCAACATGGCTATAAATAATTCCTGTTTATCTCTAGAAAATTGTGTGACATAAGCAAATTAAGTCACACATTTTAGTGAGTTATAACCAAATGATAGCGTGATTCTCATTTTAACCTTTGGCATTACATTGGAACTACTAACCTGCATATTGCCAGATCAATTTCTTGAGCTTTATTTTTCTAGTCAATCAACTTTGGCCCAATGTGTTGAATTAAAAAGAACTTTTCCGTATGTTATTTCCAACATTTTATCCCTAAAGCAACAAAGTAGTAGCTACATTAAGGATGCAGGAAGCAAGAACAACAACAACAAAAAGAAATAATCAGGATCAAGCTTCCCATATCATCAAAATGAAACAGGTCTTCACTCCAAAAATTTTTCCAAAGTCGGGGGAGGAGATTATATCATGTGATATAATTTTATAACTATATGCTTCAGCAGCATTTAGTATATAAATAACTCATTTTACCCAAATTCACTCATTACTTGGGATACCTAGATTTTTGTACCTTTGAAATTATAAATTACAGGTATCTAAATATTGAAATTTTATTTTAAAAAATAAACAAAACAGCTTTGTCTATACAGTGCTAGTTCTGTCTGCCACATTATTCACCATCAAAAAGAAAATGGTTTGTTATTGCAACACATTGGACTGCATAGCACGGGAGAGTTTTTATGCTCTATACACTCACCCTTTGTGGAACTATACTTTCCAATCTACAACAGGAAATCCAATTCTATAAAAACCTAATTATTTCATATGGTGGACTCAGCATGACTCTCCCCTCCACTCCTTCCCCCTTTATTTGGCTGGGTGATGAGTGTATTTCCTCTGGAGGTTTATATTTTTTCAATTCAGCTACATTTTAAGAACACACACACAAAAAGGGATTTGGCACACATCTTTTCCCATCTCCTCTCAGTAATTATAGTTAATGAAACTACATGTGTTTTTTCACTTGTGTGGTCCTCTGGAAAAAAAAAGAGAAAGAGTTTATATTTTATTCCAAAAAATGTCATTTCAGTATTCCGGTTGGTTCAATATTATTATCTTTTTCAAGGGTAACAAGCAGATTCATTCCAAAAATATGTTAATAATTATGGTATTAACCAAGAAAGAAACTGCTGTACTTCAGAATTAAAATTCATCGCCTGCTGCTCTGTTCTGTAATAACTAGGTCATCAGTTTGGGTGCTCCTGCTTAACATGCATTTACTATCCATATGTATTCCCTCACCTAGAGGCCTGATATTTTTAATGAGATTATATCAAAGGATGTGAAGGCTGGAGAGTAGTAACATCATTTTACTGGGTAATTCCCAGAACTCTGATCCATTTCAGTGAGGCAATTAAGACTGCTGACTACAATAAATGATACTAAGAGATTATAGAGGTTTTTCTGCATGAGTGCATAGTTTAAAAAATAATTTAGGTTTACTTAACATAAAAAACACTTCCAGAGGGGGAAAATGTGGGTTTTTTTTTTTCCTTTTCATTTTTCAATTTAGCTGAATGCATAGAAGCGATTTTCCCTTACTGTGCCTGTGTGGCACTTATGTGCACTCTGATGATAAATGATTTCTTTGAGGTGTATTAAAAGAAGTAGATTTTAATTGTATGCTTTTCATACATGTCACTAACGTCTATACTGTTCGTTAGCATTATATGCGCTATGTTGTTTGGCTGGGGAGGACTAATAAGCCTAAATATCTTTTTTCATCAAAAGCTGTGTGCATTTTAGCCTCTTTTCCCCACATCAGCTGATTCCCGCCCCTGCCTCCAAAGACAATAGGAGAGTTCCTAAAAACAAACACGGGGAAATCAAAGTTTGTTGTCTTGAAGAGTTAATTCCGACAGAGAGGTGACCTTTATCCCTACATTCTCACTCTGTTTTTATTTTATTTTATTATTTTTTTTTTATCAAGCCTCTCCAAAGGGACTCATCATATGCAGGATTCTATGAAGAGAAAAAGAAGAGCATTGTCCTTATCACCTCCTTCCAGAAAGTGGCAGAGTAATAGGACTTTGTAAGGCGAAATGAAGCCCAGTCTGATGGCTGCTGATTAAAAATTGACTCTGCCACATCAAAGAGGAGTTGAAGGTGAAAATGATGATCACTTCCCTCTCCCAGGGACCCTGCACCATTTCTTTTATTTAACCTTGAAAGGTTCTTTCTGAATAAGATAATATCCCTCGAGTCCATTCTGCCTTGGCAGCAGGGAAAAATGTAGATCAGTGTGCCTATTCTTTATGAAAAAAATGGGATTTTGTTAATGACATAGCACTTTAAAGTGATGGCTTGTATGTGGTAAATGCTGAGAAATTAATTATAAAATGCTTCTTAGACTGCAGATCAAATTAATTGCTCATATGCAGCTACTAAAAAGACCACTGTAAACCTGAACTGCCTTTACTGCTTTTTCCTGATCATTTTCACCCTTAGATACAGTATAGTTGCCCATGCCCCTTTTTATTTTCACTGCATTTTTGAAATGCTGAATTCTCAGAAAGGTTGCCATTTGTTGTATTATATCCTTATACATAAAAAGAAAATTGTCTTTTTAAAAAATTTCAACATGTATTGCAGTTCTGTATTTCCTGAATGTCTTATGCTATCCATTTGGAGATACAGTCCCCCGAGTATCTAAATATGTAAGTATACACGTACATAAAACTACAGATACATACACAGTCTAACCAGACAAACACAGGCATATAGATAGTTAAAATATCTGTAAAAATATTCCAAGACATTTAAGCATTTATCAACAAACACAGAATGTGAATCTACACAAAACTATCAAATAGAGATGAAGAAAACAACATTTTATTAAGCTTAAAAACAATTAACAATGTATGTATGGAATCCATAAAGATTTGATACTTAGGAAAGATTCCCATACATTCATTTTAGATTGTCCTATTGGCCCTCACTCCTCATTAGAGCAGACATCACATTTCCAATAAGGCCATTTCCACCTTCCTCAGTTCTGTCTGTAATTGTATATTTAAGAAATTTCCCAAGGCTTGCCACACAAATCCAAAACACACTTCAAATATTGGAGAGTAATTAGAGTTTTTCATAATGACTTGGAATTCTTAATATATAAATTTAAAAGAATAAAATCAAGATGGCATATCTGAGTAAATAAAGTATTTTGAAATATTAATTTTCTGAATAATTTTCCTAGTGAAAAAATGCATCATCACTTAGCTAACAGACGAGGCAGTATACAGTTCCCATACTTTTCATCTATGCATAGCACAAAATTTAAATACAGGTGATCATTATGAATCTAAGAATAAAATCAGATCTATAAGATGATGTATCTTTAAATTCATCATATATAATCAAAAATGTATTATCATGTTTCTGATTTGTTCTTGAAATATTTGAATAAAATTTTATAGTCTTGCTAATGACTGAGGAAAAAAATCTCTTTTTAACATGGAAGAAATTGTAATGTACAATTATATGAGAAAAGAACAAGTAAACTACTAAAGGTCTTAAAAATTTAAGGATAACAATATATACGCACACACCGATGGAAAGAGAGAGATATATAAAATAAAAACATTGATGGTTTTTCTGATATTGATATTTTTTAACTTAAACATTTTTCTTAAAAAAAAAAACAATATTGTTCTTATCCCTTTAATGCTAAGTCTAATAGAATTATAATTGGAAGTAAATGATTTGAGTCAAATTCTACCTCGAATATTTGTTTGCTTTCAAATAGCCAATTTCTAAAACTAGCCATATTTCCTTCTAATGTAGATGTCTGAAGATAACCCCTTCTAATTATAATATACACTATGAGAAAATGACCCTCAGATAAAAACATTTAATATCATTTTATCACTGGTTTTCATTACACAGTAATATATTTCCTATTAACATTTGGCAATGCATACAAGATATTTAAAATTTAATCTATTTGTATTCTAAACTTTATAATATTAATTATATTATATTCCACGGAAGGTAAAGAATTATTAATATAAATACATGGCCTTGTAAATGTGTTCCTGCTTTCCTACAAAATTGTTCTATATTCCCAATCAAATTAAAATAAATTTTTGTTTGGTGTTTATAGCTACAATCTGGCTCCACTTAAGGCATGTAATTTTTGTTCAACAAAACAAAAAATTAGAAATGAAAATTCATTAATCCTGTTTTTTGCTGTTTATTTTTTCAAATAATTTTTATTTTTTAATTCCACTGATCTCTAAGCTTCTTGAAAGCAAAGACCGTTCTTTGTTTTTCTTTTGTTTACCTAATGTTTGGCTTAATGCCTAGAACATAAATGGATTTCAAAAACATTTTTAAATAAATATCTCTAATGAATACAAACTTCTAAAAAAATACTGGATTCACAAAAAATTAAGTGAAAACTTATATCCGCATGGTCAAACCAGTTTGTGTGTGTCGTTAGTGGTTCTCCAGTGCTACCATAAACCTAGCTGAATTAAATTAATTTATCAAGGCTGTTGTCAGTGTCTGCAGGAAAGAGATACAATGATTTATATTGGTTATTAAGGTTCACAATACAACGCATCAACAACTTTCTTCTGATGAGAATGTCTATTTCGAGATGGCAACTGAATTATTCCCCCAAACCCACCTAACACATATGGCTCATCTGATCCCACATGGCTGGTGCATCTCTCACATAGATCTGGGTAAACAGTCTTAACCTCTTGCTTTAATCTAGAGTTTTTCTACCTTGGCGTTATTGACATTTGAGTCAGATTATTCTTAGTTATGGGCAGTGTCCTTCGCATCATAGGATATGTAGCAACATCTGGTTCCTCTACCTATTTTATGCCAGTAGCACTACTCCCCCTAGTCTGAGCCAGTTGTGTGAAACATGAATGTTTCCAGACATAACCAAATATCCTTTTAGGGCAGCAGTCCCCAACCTATGGGAAATTGTATAATTATTTCATTATGTATTACAACGTAATAATAGAAATAAAATGCATAATAAATGTAACGTGCTTGGATCATCCTCAAACCGGTCTACTCCCCAGTCCATGGAAAAATTGTCTTCCACGAAAACAATCTCTGGTGCCAAAAAGGTTGAAGATCGCTGCTCTAGGTAACACAATTTCTCCCAACTCACACCCCTAGCCACTAAGAACCACTGCTCTAATTTTACAGGGGAGCTTAAGGGCGTAGTGTTGCTATTGAAAAGGACAAAAGGAAATCCTAAAACCATTCCATGGCTTGCATTTGGTAGGTTTTTAGACTGCTTAATTAAGCATTGTGTATTACAACCCATGGGTAATCTTGCCATGTGTTTTATTCATATGCCTTATCATTCTGCCTATTACTTTTCAGTAGTATTTCCTATGTTTTATGTAATTTTTTTTATATAACAACTGTCTTGTCAAATTGCAAGCACTCTATCATGGTAGACAGTTTCACTATTGGGTCTGGGTGTGATTACAAAGATTTCGCAAATGTTAAGTGATGCAATCTCATTTCATTAATGGAAATCAATTCTAGTTTACCTTAAAATTTTGGCCTCAAAACTCAGTTCAAAATTACTGTACCTTGAACAACCATTGCTTAAATTAGAAAAGGTGGTGGCATGTTTTTGCTCTAAGACACCCTCCCCCCATTTTTTTCTAGGTGCGTTATCTCCAGCAGTTAGAAATATAAGAAAAGAATAAAGCAGACAGCGGTCTCCTTATCTGACTGCCCACTTGTCGTTGGAGGACAGATTGTTGGTCTTGTTCTGGTTCTATTTTTTTTCCCCTGATGTTGTGGGTCTCTGCTAATTTGGTGCCTCCAGGTAAATTTTGTCTGTGTGCTTTTGCTAGCCTGTATTCAACACTTCATCTCTCTTTGCACATAAGGAACACTTCAAAAGAGACACCATATTTTCCCTGACCCTGTCAGGACTAGATGGCCCTGATCTTTTGTTGGATTCTTTGCCCCTCCCTTGACTCAGAAGCCACTGGCAGAGCACAGTAAACACTTCCTCTGATCTAGCCTACAAGTTCATTCTTGTGCAGCCACTAAAACCACTAGGGTTCTCCTCTGCCACCTTGTGGGCCTGCAAAGTTGTCGACTGGAAGCGGAATTACTCAAATCATGGTCCCAGGTATTAATACCTTACAACATAGCCCCTTCAGGTCCTACTGGGATCAGCTACTCTGCAGATCCCTTTATCCTCAGCCACCTGAAGACGAGAGGCAGGCTGCAGTCTATACTCAGAAATGCCCTCAAATTTCAGGGGAAAAAATGTTAAATATGCCTCCCTTCTTCCTCATATTTAAGGAATGGGACTGAAAATAGATACATGTTAATGTGTTAGGCTCCAAGAACAACCTTCAGAGAACTCTTTTATCACATGTTCTGCTGTGCTGGAGGTACAAGAGGGAGTTAGATAAGCTCAGGTGTGTGTTTCCATTTTACAAACATCTCTAATCTTTAGCATTAACTCTTGGAACTCACTTGGATTTGGGGAAAGAACATTTATCACCCAAAATAAATCACTCCACAAAAGACTTAAAACTCTTACAACTTTCTTAAATCAATCTTGTTCTAAGATCCATTTTTGTACTCATAGCTCTCTGCAAGCCCTTGGGGGAAGTGGTTTGCCCCATCTGATGATGGTTTTCTTTGATGCTTGCTTTCCCTATCTTCAGACCTTGATCACATTTTTAGGACAAAGGAGAAAAAAAATTTATATGATATCCTGTTATCTACATATGACTGTTAAGTTCTTTCTCTTCTCCCATAGGATTTACCTTAAGCAGGAGTGAGTTGTTCCTTAATTTGATGGTGACAAGAGAGAAAATTTAAATATTAACCTGATACCTTGCCTTTATTTATATAATTGTGATGGGTAATTTCATATGTCAACTTGGAGAGTGTTTTTGGATGAGATTAACATTTACGTTGTGAACTTTTGGTAAAGCAGATTGCCTTCCATGTATGAGTGGTCCTCATCCAGTTAGCTGAAGGCCTGAATAGAACAAAAAAACCAACCTCCTCAAGCAAGAGAAAATCACCCAGCAGACAGCCTAAGGACATTATCTGTGCCATCAGCTCTATTGGATCTTTAGCCTCCCAGCACAACCTGCAAATTTTGGATTTCTCAGTTTCAATAATCATGTGTGCCAATTTCTTATATTTTATCTGTCTCTCTTTCTCTCTTTCTCTAATGGTTCTATTTCCCTGGAGAACCCAGACTAATACAATAATTAAGAAAAAAAGGTGTTCACCTATATTGCATCTTATATTCATTAAAATATACAAAGGACCTAAATTAATTTTTCAGTTTAAAATTACTTTTCATTTCCAACGTATTCTATAATAGAGTGCTGGATTTCTAATTAGTGCTTCTCTTTAATTGGCAAGGGTGTCAGGGCATAAGTTTGATTTGTATGTATGCCTTTGACATACGGCCTTAGACACTAAATATGTCAAATATGGTGAAAGGGATGTATTCTCATTCTTTCTTCATATATATATACATACACACACATATATATAAAATATATGTATATATAGTTTCTATCTAGTCCTAAGTGTCTCAGAATTCACTTCATATGAAGTCCATTTTGAGGGGAAAAAAAAAGCACTCTCATACACATTGGCTTACTTTTGGTGCTATCTTTAGAAGAGTCTGTTTTCCTGTTGCAAAAATGAATTTATTGTTATCAGTGAACATTTCATCTCTAATTGTGCAAATAACTAGAGAAGTCTCATCAATACAGAATTGTAGTTTCTGTCCATATGCTTTAAATATTCTTGTTAGAACTGTTATTTTTCAATTTTCTTTTCTTTCCAGATTCCTCCAGAAGACAGTGCAAACTTCTTCTATGAAACTGGTATAGAATGCACTTAAATACGGCAATGGCCTAATCTCAGACTTCTTCTCTGAGCTGAATTAGAATTATTAATAACAGTGAAGCATTTATGATAGTCAGTACTTCTCACAAGAGAATGTTTAAAAACAAATGCGATAACAAGGTGACGTATTTATATCCTGGGTTTTTTGTTTGATGTTAGAGCGGGAATGAAAGGCTGTCCCATGATGGTATGCAGTAATAGAATGCAGCACTGCACAAAGGTAATTGGACTACAAGATTTTGAGATACTAATAATCTAAGAACTTCTTTTTAGAAACTCAGAAAAAAAAGGAATATGAAATAATTATCACTTAATATATTAAAAAGACAACAGTAGATATTAGGTACATTGTGTTATATAAAGAATTTCTTTTCCATGTTAGTTTACCATGCATTCTTAGAAAAATAAAAATTAAAAAAAAAATCTTTCTGAAATTTTATCCAATAACTTTTAAATTTCAATTACAATTTTACTTTTATTATGTGGAGACAGTCTTCATTAAGAATCTAGAATTTTGGTATGAATTTTGCAGTAGTAAAATTTAAGAAGTTTGGAGTGAATAATAATGACAAACATAAAATAGTGTGTTGAAAAACTCAGGAAATTAAAAAATATGTTATTTATTCCTTATTTGGAATCTATCTCTAACTCAGTAATTTGTAATATTGAAAGAAAACAAAACATTACCATCTATACGCATTGGTTCTCTTAGCTCAAAGTGGGTTTCATTTTTCAATAAACTTTATTACACATCCCTTCACAGCCTCCCTGTCAACAATATTAGGTACGAAAGGGATACATTTTTTCTTTTTTGCTCTAGATGAACCAACATTGATCCATCATTATTGTCCAAAATCCACAGTTTACCTTAGGGTTCACTCTCATTATTATACATTGTATGAGTTTGACAAATTTATAATGACCAGTACTCATCATTATAGTAAAATATTATGCAGAATAATATCATGGCCCTGAAAATCTCCTGTGTTCTGTCTAGTCACCCAACGCCCCGCAACCTCTAAAAGAATCACTGACCTTTTTTCACTTTTTCCATAGTTTTGAATTTTTCAGAATGTCATATAGTTGAATCATAAAGTATGTAGCCTTTTCAGATTAGCATTTTTTATTTAGTAATAATATACACATAAAGTTCTTCCATGTATTTCTGTGGCTTGATAGACGGATTTTAGTGCTAATATTTCATTGCATGAATATACCCCAGTTTATATCTATTCACCGACTGAAGGACATCTTGCTTTCTTCCAAATTAGGCAGTTATGAATAAAGCTGCTATAAAAATTCATGTGAAAGTTTTTTTTGTGTATAAGTTTTCAATTCAACTGGATAAATACCAAGCAGTGCAATTGATGTATCATGCAGTAAGAAGATGTTTAATTTTGTAAGAAGCTGTCAAACTGTCTTCAAAAATGGCTATACCATTTGGCATTTCTGCTGGCAGTGAATGAGAGTCCCTGCTGTTTCACATCCTTGTCAGCATTTGGTACTACCAGTGTAATGGACTTTACTCATTCTTAACCTTGTAGTGTTATCTTATTATTGTTTTAATTTGCATTTTCCTGATGACGTATGATGTTGATTACATTTTCATATGCTTATTTGCCAACTATATCATCTTTCATGAGGTGTCTATTTAGATCATTTTTTTTTCCATTTGTGGTCACATTGTTCAATTTCTTATTGTTGAGTTTTAAGAATTCTTTATATGTTTTAGATAATAGTCATAAAACTAGTCCTTTATTCCATATGTTTTTTGAAAATATTTTCTTCCAGTACCTGGCTTGGTTTTTTATTCTCTTGACAGTGTCTTCCACAGAACAGAAGATTTTAACTTTAATGAGGTCCAATTTTTCACATCATTTTTCCATGGATCTTGGTTTGGGTTTTGATTCCAAATCACTAAACAGATAAACAAAAAAAAAAAATAAGCTTTGAGAAGGGATATGTATCTGAACATGCTATAATGGTTCCAATAAGTAGGACAAATATCTATAGAGTGTAGTTATTTGAGAATAGATTATGGTTTAACCCCAGAACTTCTGAAAAGTTGGAATTGTAAAATCTGGAATGTTCCTTGTTAGTGGAATATAGTGAGATTACTAAGTAAGAATTTTTAGTAAGCTGATTAGAGTCTGCCTGACATTTGATGTCCCTGCCATTCTTAAAATTTTATGATTCTGAAACATGGAATAATAATATATTTACTTAAATATGTGAACGTTTTCTTTATTATCTTATTTCTGCCTTGAATTTTAATCATTTATTTAGTAAATGTTTATTGACTGCCTTCATACACTGCTTTTTGGAGAATATATTGGAGAGAAAAATAAATAGTTATGGAGTATCGTCACAGGGAATTTACAGTTATGGTGAAAAATAGACTTTATGTAAGTACTTAACAGACATCTTAATAAGTTTAATACTAAAGAAATATTTACCTTATCTTGGGATCCCATAGTGAAAAGAACTCCTTTTATTTGTAGAAAGAATCACCAAAAAATGATTAAATTATATAACCTCTGAGGGAGTGTAAATGTATGTTATCCTAATTAAAAGGAAAGAATGTACCAGGATAAGACAATAAGATTAATTTGTGAATAAGATAAGCAAGAATATGATATGGTCAGAAAAATGTATTACAAAATTTGGGGAGATAATGCAAAGAGAGACTGGGAGAAAAGATCAGAATTACTCTGATCAGGGTTCTAAAATGTATCTCAATCAATGATAACAATGAGAGTCACTGGAATATTGATACAACCCATTCTCTCTTAAGCCTTCCAGCTCAGATTTAACCCTGAGCGTTTATGGAAGTTTCAATGCCAGCAGGTATGGCCAAAAAGATGAGGCTCCCTTTCTCACCAACTCTCAATCAAGAGCTGTGTTATCTCACAGGGTAGGGCAGGCCATAAGCATTTCTCATTTTCTCTTTTGCAACTATTTTCTGCAGATGCTAACTTTCAGATGAGTGCTGCCGAGATGCTGGGCACTCTCTTTCTCCACCAAATACCCACTTCCAAAGCTGAGGTTCTACCTTCAGCATGGTAGGTTGAGAGTATTGTGGCACTGATTGCCCTTACTCCAAATTGCCTATAGGGTATAGGTTTCACGCTAAAAGATGTAATCCAAGGTGGGGCTACCACCCCACCCAGAACCCTACTCATTAAACATGGGTGTCACATCAAAAGTACTATACTGGTTACTATCCGTACTCCCAATTCTGGAGCAGTATCCCAGATATTTTTCCAGAAGATAAAAGCAGAGAGATCTGAAGCTTTACTTAAAGGAACTGACTATTTGAAACACAGCTTGTATAGATATGCTATTTGTAACCTAATAGTAGAAAAAGAAGCAAGAGAAAGTAGAGCTATACAGGAGTAACAATTTATCTCACTGGACTTAGTATTAGATTTAAAGTAGATTTTGATAAGCTAAGATGTATATGTTAAGTCCTAGAACAGCTAAGAAAATAATTTTGAAAACATAGAGAAAAATTATTAAAGAAATTAAAATATTACACCGGAAAACATCCACTATGCAAAAAAAGTAGTAAAGAAACAGAGAACGAAAAAATGGCATAAGACAGAGAAAACAAAAGTAAAATGACAACTATATCAATAATAATGTTAAATACGAGTGGATTAAACAATTAAATGAAAGGCTGAGATTGTCAAACAGTATAAAAAAAAGAAGATTCAACTATATCCAGATTACAGGAGACATACTTTAGAATCAAAGAAACAAGATGAATGCGAAAGGATAGAAATTGTATATCTTGCAAACAGGAACCATAAGAAAGCTGCAGTGGCTATACTAATTTCAGATACAGTAGACTAGGATTTAAGTCAAATATTTTAACTAGAGAGAAAGTAGTATTTGCATTCTATAATGGTAAAAGGGCCAATCCATTAGGCAGACATAAAAAAAAAATATATTCACCAAACAACAGACATTAAAATAACATATTCTTAAGTAACCAATTAGTCTAAGGAAAAACACAAAGAAAATTATAAAATACTTGGGATGAACGACAATGAGGACAAAATATAAGAAACATAAAGTGAGTTAAATCAGAACTCTGAGGGAAATTGATACTGTTAAAGAGCTTATTTTAAAAATACAAAAGATCTTCAAAAATAATTTAATTTTGCACCTTAATACAATGGAAAATAAGAAAAACTGAATCATTAAAAATAGAATGGATGAAAAGAATAAATATTTGAGTGAAAATTAATAAAATGGAGAATAAAAAACAATAAAGTCAATAGAATTAAAAATCTGGTATATGAAAACATAAATAAACATGGCAAATTTAAACTAGACCAACCAAAAAAAAAAAAAAAAGAAAATTCAAATTTATAAAATCAGAAATAGGAAATGGTGTATTACTACCAATCTTATATGATGTGTAAGAAGAAAATTATAAGGAGATATTCTGAGCAAAACAATGCCAACAAATTAGAAAACTTAGATTAAATGGAAAAATTCATAGAAAGATACAAAATACAAAGTTTAACTCTTTAAGTAATGTAAAATATAAATGGACCTATAATAAAGAAGCAGTTGAATTAGTAATTTTAAAACTTTCCACTGGAAAGCTCTCAATTTACAATTGGCTTCATTGTAAATTCTACCAAACATTTCATTAACAATCAGTATCAGTTCTTTACAAACCCTTTCAAAAAATAAAAAAAAAAATTTAAAAAGCAGAAAACAATTCTTTCTATATGGCCAATGTTACCCAGAGAAGGTAACTATAGAACAATGTATCATAAACATAAACACAAAAATCCTCAACACTATTACACAGAATCTAGCACCATATGAAAAGGATTATACACTGTGGCCAAGTGGCACTTATCCCAGCAATGCAAGATTGGCTTTATATTCAAAAATTAATTAATGGAATGAACCATATGAAGAAATAGGCAACAAAAACTTCATGATCATCTCAATAGACAGAATAAGCATTTGAAAAATTTAACACACTTCATGACAAAAAAAAAAAAATCACAAAACAAATTAGGAATAGATGAGAACATCCTCAACCTAATATAGTGTATCCAGAAAAACCTACCTTGCATAATGGTGAAAGACTGAAAACTTTCTCCCTAAGATGAGGAAAAAGACAAGTGTGTCAAATTCCTACATTTCTAGTCAACATTATATTTGAGGTTCTAGTCTGGGTAGCCAAAAAAAAAAAAAGAGAGAGAGAAAAGAAAAAGAAAAAAATCTAAATTGGAAAGAAAAAAAATAAACTATACCTAACCACAGATGTCCTCATCTTGTATATAGAAAATCCCAAGGATTCAATGAAAAACTATTAGATGTAATAAATGAGTTCAACCAGTTTTAAGGACACAATATAAATATTTAAAAATTAATAGTATTTTTGCATAAAATACAATATAAAAATTATAAAATTATACAAAAATACAATTTCTGTAGTTGTAATCAATAATCTGAAAGTACAATTAAGAAAATATTAATAACACCATTTATGATAAGACAAAAACAATAATATATTTAACAAAGGATGTATAAATCATATTATTTCAAAACTGCAATATGTTGTTGTAAGAAATTTAAGAACACCTAAATAAATGGAAAAAATATCAATTTTAAGAAGCAGAGGATGTAATATTGTTAAGATGGCATTATTCTTTAAGTTTATCTAGAGGCTCAGTGGTGGTTTTATCAAAATGCCAGTTTGCTTCTTTATAGAAATTGACAAGCAAATCTTGAAACTCACTTGGAAAAATCAAAGTGCCCAGAGTATTCAAAATAATATTGAAAATGAAGAACAAATTTAGAAGACATCCAATTATAAAATATGCTATAAAAGCTATAATGATCAAGAGAGTATGTTAGTGACATAAAGTTACACAAGATCAATGGTATAGAATTGAAAGACCAGAAATAAGCTCTCTCTCTCTCTCTCTCTCTCTCTCTCTCTCTCTCTCACACACACACACACACACACACAAAACAAAAAACAAAAAACCAAGTATCTGCTGTCTCCAGGAAATTCATCTAATCCACGAGGATTCATTCAGACTTAAGGTGAAGGGAAGGAAAACAATATTCCATACAAATGGAAACCAAAAGAAAGCTGGTTAGCCATTCTCAGATAACATAGACTTCAAAATGGCAAAAGTAAAGAAAGACAAAGATGGTCACTATATAATGGTGAAGGGAACAACTCAACAAGAAGACATAACAATTCTAAGTATTTATGCTCCTAACACAGGTGTGCCCAGATTCACAAGTCAAACCCTACTTGATCTAAACAAAATGATAAACAGCAGCATCATAATAGCTGGGGACTTCAACACCCCACTGACAGAATGGGACAGATTCTCCAAGCAGAAAATAAGCAAAGAAACAATGGACTTAACCAGAACTCTAGAACAAATGGGCCTAACATATTTACAGAGCAATCTACCCCAAAGTTAACGAATATATGTTCTTTTCATCAGCTCATGGAATTTTCTCTAAGATTGATCACATCCTAGACCACAAAACACATCTCAAAAAATTTTAAAAAATAGAAATTATACCATGTATCTTCTCAGACCGCAGTGGAATAAAATTAAAAATCAATTCCAACAGAAACACTCAACTCTACACAAAGTCATGGAAATTAAACAACTTACTGCTACATAGGTATTATGTCAAGGAGGAAATTAAGATAGAAATCAAAAGATTCTTCATACTAAATGACAAAGGGACACAAGTTATCAAAATCTGTGGGATTTAGCAGTCATAAGAGGAAAATTCATAGCCATCCTTACATCCAAAATTGTCAATTGAGTTTTGAAAGAGTGCCAAAACCATTCAATGGGGAAAGAATAGTCACTTCAAATGATGCTGGAACAACTGGATATTCACGTAGAAAAAAATTTAATTGGACCCCCACCTCATACCACATGCAAAGATTAAATTAAAACATAAAAAATGCAATTGCTAAAACTTATAAAAGGAAATATAGATCTAAAACTTTGTTACATGGGCTTAGGCGATGGTCCCTTAAATGTTATACCAAATTAAAAGATATACAAAAAAAAATTAGACTTGATAATAAAAAGATTTATGCTTCAAAGAACATCATCAAAATGGTAAAAAGATAAACCACAAAGTTGAGAGAATATATATATCACACACATATAGATATATATATTCTTACAAATCAACAATAAAAAGTCAAATTACCTAATTTAGAAATGATCTGAATACACATTTCTTCAAAGAAGAAATATAAATATCTACTAAGCACATGAAAAGATGTTAAAAATCATTAGACATCAGAGAAATGCAAATCAGTGAGATCCCACTTCTCATTCACTAGATGCTATAATTTAAAAGGCAAAAAAATAACAATTGCTGGTGAAGATATGGGAACATTGGAAACCTTAGCATTGTTGGTAGAATAGAAAATGGTACAGCCACTTTGGAAAAGGATTTGGCAGGTCCTCAAATATCTAAACAGAGTTACTGTATGACTTAGTAAGTCTATTCCTAGTTCTGTACTCAAGAGAAACGAGACATAAGTCCATGAGGGAAAGGAGGAGATTCCCCACCAAGAAAACTTGACACATAAGGGTTAATTTAAAAAAAAAATGGCTTAAGACAAACACAAAAAATACCAAGAAAAACCACAGGCCCCTAGGGCACCTATAAACACATCTTTGTAAATTGATTGAGACTGCTTGTAACCACTTTTACTATCCAATAGTACCCTTTAGCTTATTTTACTGTTAAAATCCCTACCTACAGGAAAATTATTAATGTATCATTAACATAACGGGTTGCATAAAGACACATGGTGAATATATTGCCCATGCTTAATGTATTTAGTCTGTGTGAATGTGATGACATTAGAAAAGACTCCACATCATTTGCTAAAAAATAATTTAAGGCACCACAATGGACAGACAGAATGGGTTTTATTCCCCGAAGTCCTGTGCTACCCAGGAATGAATGCCCTGTTTCAGTAACCTCTAATAAACTCATTTAACTTTCCAAGTTGGACTTGTCCTAGTCATTCTTTGGTTTCATAAAACCATCTCAGTTCAGAGGGGGGTTTCTATACTGTCCTGGGATTTTCCCAAAACAGTACACACCATAAATTGTACAAAAATTGTTATAGGAGAATTATTTATAATAGCCCCAAAGTGGAAACAACCTAAATGTCCATCCACTGATAAATGGATAAATGAATGTGATATATTCATTCAATGGATTATTATTCAGCAATAACATAGAATGAAGTATTAACGCATGATACAACATAGATAAAACTTGAAAACATCATACCAAATGAAAGATGCCAGTAACAAAAGACCACCTTTTATATGATTCTATTTCTAAGAAATGATCAGTATTGGCACAGCTATAGGTATATAGAAAAGATTAATGGTTGCTTAGGGGTGGGGTGGAAAGCTCAGTGTTGGAGAGAAATGGAGAGTTATTAGTGTTAGGTATAGAATTTCCTTTTTGTAACACTGTAAATATAATAAAAAATTTTGGATTGGATTGGATATAATAAAAAAATTTGGATTTTAGTGTCTGAATTATATGCCATGTGAGTTATCTATGAATAAAAGCTGCTATAAAAGGAATGAGAATGAGAGAAGATGGTTTGCATAAACATTTTGAGTGTGGAACCTAAAGGAACATATTTTCAACTAAATTGAAGGATATTGTTATGGAAAAAGTCTAGGATAGCTCTCATTAGATAGACATTCTCATAAATTAGTATGGAAAATTTAGAAGAATAAGTTGAGAGGGAGATTATTACAAGAGAATAATAGACTATCAAAGAATGTTTGTGAGGTCGAATTGGAGACCCAGGTTATAAGTTAGATATAATTAACGAAAAATAGGAAGAAATTTGGCCTAACTCACAGGCTTTAGCCTTTTCATCAAATGAATAGTGGACCAAACAAACTTGATAAGAACATTAAAGAGGAACAAGTTTGAAGGTTAAAGCTAAAGGCTTCATTCATTTTCCTATTCCTTGAGTTTCAAATGCCTGTCAGAAAGGTAAATGGGGATTGCCTAGGTGCCTTGGACCAGAGTGTGATACTCCTGTGGGCTTGTTAGAAACACAAATTCCCAGCTGCCATACCAGAACTACTGAGTTAGAATCCAAATTGTTAGAAAGCTCCAAGTGATTTGTGTTTACATGAAAGTTTAAGAGGTACTGTTCTAGTAAAT
The DNA here is from genome assembly GCA_963574885.1 of Lepilemur ruficaudatus. Lineage (NCBI taxonomy): Eukaryota > Metazoa > Chordata > Mammalia > Primates > Lepilemuridae > Lepilemur > Lepilemur ruficaudatus. The sequence continues at coordinate 29,568 of CAUYRT010003769.1, read as the reverse complement.
TCTTAGATGTACAGGTCCAGAGCTCAGTAGGAAAGTTTGAGTTGGAGTTAAGGGCATGGAAATTAATATCACAATATCATAAATAAAACCATAAGTAATGACAAAATTGTGTGTATCTTGAAAGAGTGAAAAGTTGGCCATCTATTTCATTATAGTGACAGATTGCATTCGAGTCTGAACATTTTTATTTTCACTATTTATAAATCTTAATTGCCTCCTAAAAATTGTAAAGTTGTATAATGGAAAAGTCAATTTCAACAGAATTGGGTATAATTTTGTTTTTTGATTATTATGTTTCTGTTCCCTATAATATATGACACATTATATTTAAGCATACTTCACTACAGTAACTGCAAAGTGAAACTCTATAGTATTATTTATTAGGAATAAAAAAAACATGCAGAGATACAGATACATTTTCTAGATTTCTAAAGTCTTATCATCAATTTGAACAAACCAGTGCACTTAAAAACTCTTTTCTTGTAAATCTGATTTCAAAAAAATTATACTTACAGATAATTCATGTAGAAAGTCAATGTTCAAAAAATTTGTAAACTGTGTAAGAATGACTTCTCTACAGGCATAAATTATTCTTTTCCATAAATAATTTATTCCAATGTTGTTTCACCCTTATATAGCCAATTTGTCAATCAAGACCCCATGCCAGGCAGATACAGTCAAAAAGCTGTGTCTAAACTTGTCTGCATTGTGCTTTTCAATTTGGTTCCAACATTTCAACCCAGGATGCTCCCTCTGCCCTGAACAGTGTGAATGCATTTAATTACAATCTGACATGTGTATTTGTGAGAAACAAAAGGCTGTGAACTGAGGGTGATGATTAACCATTCTACTGGATAATTGCTTAAACTACTACTTATATTATGCTGCATTATCTCTTTTGAGCAAAGTGATTATTGGCTTTTTGTGTGATGATTATGCAATGTAAGTGCAATCTTGCTGTTTTAACTCTTGTCAGAGTTTATGTTTAATGTACTTCCATTACAATGAGGGCTGCAACATTAGGTATTCTTCCTTTGGTTGAGAGCCCTCCTAGAAACAATCTCTTATGGCTTGATTTGTCTGTGTGGAATAGGCAACATCTTCTGGTCTTCTGGAGTAAGGGAACCAAAGACATGATGATACAATATTCAGGAGGACAATAACATATAACTCACCTTTTGTATTCATAGCCACAGACAGTAAATACCTCCAATATTATGATTTTGGCAAAAGCCTGTAAAAACTCTGAGGACAAAACCAATGTTCAAAAACTAAGAAGTTTTTTAAATAATCACATTATTTTAGGGACGGGACTAATGTGCCCCATACTTTATTCACATCTGTAAATATAACATGAATATTCACTAAATATTTATACAATAAATAATCAGTTATCATGATGAACCTATATTTTTTTTATTAGAAAAACAATTCAAAATTCCATCCTTTCAAAGATTTAATTTAGGTAATTAAGCCTCCCTGAACTTTACTGCTATCTGAAAACTGTTCATCTTTCAAGCTCATGTTTTCTCAAAAGAAAACTTTCATGGTCCCTTTGCATTTGGTTGATTTTGGCCTACTTAAAGATTGGGCATAATTGCCATGAGAAGAATCTCCTCTAATGAGATCAGAGCACATATTATTTTAATGTTTTTCATGAGGTATAATAAATATGCAACAAACTGCACATAGATAAAACATACAATTTAATACATTTTGAAATATGTGCACATGCCTGTATCATCACCACTATGAAGACAGTAAGTATACCCTTATTCCCCAAAGTTTTCATGTGTCCCTTTGTAACCCCGCCCTCCTGCCTTTCCTAGAAACTCTGTGCCCTGTTCCCGGATAACTGCTGTTCTGCTTTCTGTTGGTATAGATTAGTTTGCATTTTCTATGAAGTTAAATATAAATGGAATGGTAAAATGTGTACTTCATCTGGCATCTTTCACTCAACATATATTTTTATGGAGATGAATACATGTTGTATATGAATCTCCAGGAAAAGTTTCATTCTTTCTATTGCTCAATAGTGTTGCATTGTATGGGTTTATCACAATTTGTTTCTGCATTATCTGTTGGTGGAACATTTGTGTTGTTTCCAGTTTTTATCAATTACAAATATGGTGCTATGGGCATTGTTTACAAGTCTGTTTGGACACATGACATTTTCACTCTTGGGTAAATACCTAGGATTAAGATGGATGGATCATATGGTAGATATACCTTTAAGTTTTTAGAAAGCCCATGAACTCATTTCCAAAGTGATTATACCATTTTACAATCTCAGCAGTAGCATTTATGATTTTCAGGTCATTCGCATCCTTGCCAACACTTGGCATAGCCAGTCTTTTTAATAGTAGTCATTTTAATTGTTGTATAGTGGTTTTTCATTGCGGTTTTAAATTGTTTTTCTCTAATGACTAATGATGTTGGCCATCTTTCCATGTGCTATTTGACATGTGGTAATCTTTTTTGAAGTATCTATTAAAATATTTTAATATCAACTATAGGTTTTCATACATGCCAATTAGTAGGTTGAGGAAGTAACATTTGCTTATAGTATTTATGACAAATGAAAGACAGATTTTGACAAATGGTTTTGTTAACATCTGTTGAGAAAGATAATCATAGTTTTAAAAAATGTATTATTATGATGAATTACATTAATTGTTTTTGAATGTTAAACCACCCTTGCATTCCTGGGATGAAGTCCATTTGGTCATAATGCATTAATTTTATCATTTTTGTATACAGCTGGATTTAATTTAGCAGGTGTTGTTAAAAGTCTTGTATCTATTTTATGAAGGATATTGCTCTAATTTTGTTCTCTTTTTTGCAATGTCTTTGTCTGGTTTTGGTATCATTATAATGGTGGCCTCCCAGAATGAGTTAGGAAGTATTTCCCACCTTTGTTTTCTGGAAGAGTTTGAGTAAAATTGATATCATTTGTAGAAATCTCTAATAAAGTCATCTGGGTCTGGAGATTTTTTGGTGATATTAGCACAGTCAGTCCAGCTGTATTTTGGTTATAGTTTACATGATATATCTTTTCTCAACTTTTACTTTCAACCTACTTGTATATTTGAATCTAAAGTATGACTCTTGTAGTTATAATGTAGTTATAATGTAGCTTTTCGCACCCTTTCTCTCAATCTCTGCTTTTTGATTGGAATGTTTAATTCACTTATGTTTAAGGTATTATGGACAAGGCAGGATTTACATCTGCCATATTGATATTTTTCTATATATCTTGTGTAACTTTTTTTCCTTCTCCTATACTTTACTTATTGCCTTACTTTGTGTTAATATTTTTACAGCCAACAATTTTAAATCCCTTTTTTGTTTGCTTTTGTTTTTATTTTTAAAGCTATTTTTATAATAGTTGCCCAGGGAAATACAATTAACATCTTAGATAAAATATTCTATTTGGATTAGTATAAAGTTAATTTCAACAGTATACAAAAACTTTGCTGTAATACACTAAAATATAGATGTGTTCTCTCCTCCCACTCTTTTTTGTTATTATTGGTGTACGAGGTCTGTCCACAAAGTACCAAACCATTGTTAATATAACAAGAAAGGCCATTGATATAACCTGTCCACCAAAGAGAGTGGAATGTAATGCACAGGTGTGAACAATGATGACTTCACCATACTAGTCAGTGGGGTGCTAGATGAGTGAGCATGTGTACTGAGTGGCCATAGCATTCAAAATGACTGAGCGAGTAGAGCAACAAATCTGCATCAAATTTTGTGTTAAGCTTGAACATTCCTCTACAAAAACTATTCAGATGATTCAGAAGGCTTTCGGGGACGATGCAATGAGTGCAGCACAAATAAAAGTGTGGCTTCATAGATGGTCAAGAATCTGTTGAAAGTGATCCATGTTCTGGAAGGCCTGCAACAAACAGAACACCTGAGAATGTTGAACGTGTACGGGTTAGGTTAAGAGATGCTGGGGGAACTGTGTGAGGGCCCAAGGTGCCTACCTTGAAGGGGACTGAGACATCATTGTTCTATGTACAATGTTTCTTGTATCTTGTATCTTCTTCAATAAATGTCTTTATTTTTCTTATTACATGGCTGGATACTTTCTGGACAGACCTTGAAAATATTAAACTTTTATGTGTTATAACTCTATTGATACCTTTTGTAATTATTTAAATCAGGTAAGGAAAAAATTATAACAATAAAAATATTTTATGCTGTCTTTATATTTAACTATTTAGTTAATTTTTCTGAAGCTCTTTATTTCTTTTTGTGAATTTGAGTTATTGTGTAGTGTTTTTTTATTTTTAATATGAAAGATTTCTTTGGGTACTTTTTGAAAGATTTCTCTATTAGGATTATTTCTCTCAGTTTTTAGAATTTTTAATAATTTGGGAATGTCTTTATTTTTCTTTTGTTTATTGAAAGATAATTTTTCTGCATGTAGAATTTCTGATTGAGAATTTTTTTCTTTAAACACCTTGAATATGTTATCCTATATCTTCTGGTGTTCAATATTAATGAATGTCATCATAATTATATTGAAGATTCTTTCTATGTGATGAGTCATTTTTTTCCTGCTTCTTTCTAAATATTTTCTTTGCCTCCAGTTTTTGACATTTTGATAATGACGTGCCTATGTGTGAAGCTCTGTGTTTATTCTACTTGTAATCTGATGAGCTATTTAGATATATGTATTAACGTTTTATATCAAATTTGGAGAATTACAAAAAAAACTCTGTCTAGTAAATTGAACCTGGGTTTCCTAAGGGATATTTTGTAATTGACTGCTGTTTTTAATGTATATGGACTATATCTTTATATTTATTTGACTGTCTTATGATTGTTTCTTTTTAAATTTTGTATTTAGATAATATAATGTTCCAATTCTGGAAATAATATCTGTCTTCCTGTGTCCAAGGGTTTTTTCTTGGTTATTCTTTTTGTTATGATAATTGTCGCTGCTGTTTATTTTTATTTTGTTGGCTTTGTCTTAACTTTTCTAAACTAATTAGACTTTCTTGAACTAATTCTATTAAGTCTTTATTCTTTGTTGTGTGTGGCCACTGAAGACAATTATCTTTTTGGTCACCGAAAGTATGGACAAAAATATGCTTAGTTTCCTTAACCAATAATTCTTTTCACCTTTGTCTAGGGATTCTTTGCATACATGGATGCATTCACAATTCTGCCTTAGCTCTAATTTTCTGCTGTGCTGGGCTTCATGATCATCCAGAGGTGAGCAATTAAAGCTTTCTCGGGTCTTTCTTTCGGCTTGCCCACTGCCTTCCACATGTGTGCAATATTCTACCTTTCTAGAAATATGTCTTTTCAAACCCTCCTATGGACATATCATGCCTGAGATTTTCTGTAAAAGTTTTCTGGACATCCTCTTTTGTGCCTCCAATGGTGTCAGTCCGCCAAGCACCTATGATGTTATACAATCGCTGCTGATAGTTTTTGATAAATGCCGTAGTTCTTTTCTCATTTAGCAAGATCTGCATCAGACAGAAAGGCAAACCCTATAACTGGGGCATTTCAAGGGAACTGTCAATAGGTAAAAAAGTGACATTTCTCTGGGGATGAGTCTTTTTGGGGACCTGCCAATCTGCTGGTTTTCACAGCTACAGCAGTGAGGCCGTGAGACTGCAGGTTTGCAAGTCTGTGTTATAGCTATAGAAGAGAAGTGTGAGAATCAGGCAAGTCAAAACACCACAAAACTCACTGGTCTTTCAAAGATTTAGCCACCTTTCTTGAATAAATCCTCCTCAGATTGTTCAAGCCTTTGGTAATTAACTAAACTTCAGACTCGTAGACTTCAAAACAAGTTGATTTTGGTCTCTTTTTTTTTTTTTTTTTTTACCTATGTTCTTTGCCTTTATCAGGTTTTATGAAGGGGATTTTCAGAAAGTTTGCTCCATCACGTTGAAAGTATTTCCTTGTGTTCATTTTTTAAAAATATTTTTGTTAGGTTCTACAATTCTAGGAAGATAGTTTTTCTTTTTTTCTTTTGGCGTGTGAAAGATGTTGCTCGTAGTGCTTGGATTGTTCCTGATCAAAAATATTTTGTCATCCTAATATCTATTTGTCTTTAACTATCATGTCTATTTTTCTTGGTTGCTTTTAAGATTTTCTCTCCTTTCCTCGTGTTTCTTGTGTTTGTGGTTTATTTTACTTCTTGGAATTGTTTACAGATTTCACCAAATTTGGGCATTTTTTGCCTATAATTTATTCAAATAATGTTTAACCTTTTCCTTATCCTCTACTTTCAGGACTCCAATTATAAATCTATTAAACCACTTAAAGTTGTCTCACAGTTCACACATGCCCTTTTAAGTTATGCATTTTTATTCTAGTTTGTATGTTTCATTTTGGTTAATTTTGTGTGTCTTAAGGTTTTCTGATTTTTTTTTGGTGTGTCTAATCTGATATTAATTTGCTCCAGTGTATATTTTATCTCAAACATTGTAGCTTTACTATTCTAGAACTTTAATTATATTTTCAGTTCTCTATTAAATTTTTTTCAGCTTTTGGAATCCAATCCTAATAACTGGCTTCTTTTTCTTTTTCTTTTTTTCTTTTTTGAGACAGGGTCTCACTCTATTGTCCTGAGTAGAGAGTGCCATAGTGTCAGCCTAGCTCACTGCAACCTCAAACTCCTGGGCTCAAGCAATCCTCCTGCCTCAGCCTCCCGAGTAGCTGGGACTACAGGCGCGCACCGCGAAGTCCGGCTAATTTTTCTATTTTTAGTAGAGACGGGTCTCGCTCTTGCTCAGTCTGATCTCAAACTCCTGGGCTCAAGCGATCTTCCCACGTCAGCATCCCTGAGTGCTAGGATTACAGGCATGAGCCACAGAGCCCAGCCCAATCACTGGCTTAATGTCTTTGTTCATTTAACATTTGAGTCAAGGCTGGGTAAATTTTGATTGGTTGTTTTTTCTCCTGATTAATAGTTGTATTATCTTGCTTTTTTATATGCCACATAATCTTGACTGGATGCCAGACATAATGAATTTTACTTTGTTGGGTGCTAGATATTTTTGTATTCCTGAAATTATTCTTAATACATTTTTTTTCTAGATGTCAGTTAATAGGAAACATGGATTCTTCTGGTTTTGCTTTTAAAATGTATTAGGTGTGACAGAGCAACAGTTTATCTAGGGATGATTATGCAGAAAAGCGAGGCCTTTCTGAATACTCTACCCACTGCCCAAGAATTATAAAGTTTTCCAAACTGGCTGTGGGATTGAGTGATATTTTCAACACAGTGTAAGAACTGGATGCTGTTATCTCTTAAATTTTCATATGGTCCTTCCCCTGTCTCAGATAGCTTCCCCATGGCATGTGCTGTTCTGCTGAACATTCCAGGGCGATGCTCTGTAGGTAGCAAGCATTCTTGCTCCACAGCTTTCTCCTCCCAGGTATTCTGTCCTGAGGACTTTAGCTTTGTTGGTCTCTCTGACACTCAACTCTATCTCCTCAAATCAGGAAGTCTGTGGAGCTCTATTTGGGTTCATCCTCTTTGTGATAAGACTTGAAATTCTCTCAGGTCAGGAAATGATAGGTCTGACTTCTCTTGTCTCTCAGCACGTACTATTCTTCCTCACTGTTATTCAGTTTCTTGCAACCATTTTTTCATATATTTTGCCTAGTTTTACAGTTGTTTTAGGTGGGAAGGTAAATCTTCCCACTGTTAGTCCATCTTGGGTGGAAACAGAGAACAACCCTGTCTACCTTTAGTGTCTTTTGGGGGTGTGTGAGTTAAGTGTTGAAGCAAATATCATAGAACAGGAAAATATGTGAAAATGAAAGAAAGACATCATGTCTTATTTGCCTACCCATTTAACTGGTAAAATTTGAAGCAATTATTTTGTTTCTCACATAGATTTTACTTCAGAATCACCTAACTTGTTAGATTCAACAGCCAAAAGATTATCAATATTTCTGTAGAATGGCCAATTACCCATTAATGTACGAAGTAAATTTAAAAAAATTCTGGATCCAGCCAATAAAGATCTCTTTTCAGGAGTTAAACGATCTATTTTAAAATTAAAGCATTTTTTTTAAATTAATTGAAGATCTTTAATATTACAGTTTTTCTTGTGAAGTAAAGGAAATTGGGCAGGATTAGAGAAAAGGGTTGTTGTTGATTAATCTCAAATTCTTCCCAATTAGAATATTTTTACCTAAGGCATCAAGAATAGCTGATTTTGATTTTAGGTATGCCTAATTATATTTCAGCTGAATTTCAAAATTGAAATGAAGAAAGAATGATGAGCCAGGATCTAGAAAGCATAGGTTTTTTGTCTCAAAATCTCGCTATGTGAGTAGAAGACACATGTTTATCATTTAACCCCTCTAAGCTTCAGTAATTCAATCTTTAAAATGATGTTAGCAGAGATTATATTAAAAGTCCTGAAAAGCTTTGAAGCTTCAGCTTCAAAATTTCTAGATGACAAAAAGGAGTTTAAGCAAAGATGTTAGCAAGAATGAGCCTTTTATTACACAATTGCCTTGCCTTTCCCGTATTTAAAGACCAATTTCTAGCATACTTTATTGCTTCACTATGTCATCCAAATACTCACTCAATATTTGCCCACAATATATTTTACACTGAGGACATGTTATTATTAATTACCTTCTATACTGCAGAGAATTTATTTCCAAATCAAGAACTAGCTCAAACTTACTACTTTTTATGACTTGTATTCTATTATTTTGAGCTCCATTTTCACAATACTTCCTTAATCTGTAAAAAATTGGCTTTAATTCAAACAGAGAAGATTTGAAAATACAATCTGACTTGCCTATTTCATATCCTGAACTCTGATCTGGGCCTATAACTGCAGTTTCAAAAAGTGTTAGTCAAACTTAACTTCTTTAATGTATTGTGTTTCTTTCATATTTTCTTAGGCAAATTAAAATTGATCCCATAAAGTCTTTGTGCTTATGTCATTCTAAACATATCAATTTAAACTCAAAATATTGCTACTTTGAATTATTCTGAGGAAGTTAAATGAACAAATGACAAGCTATTCTTTATATTTCCCAATACACTTGTGACATACGAGCAGATGATACTGATTTTCATTAAGCAAATAAGGAAAAGTCTAAGAATGGAGTAGAACATTTACCTGTCACTGAATGTTATTTCCTGTATCCCTGTAGAAATTAACACTCCCACACATTCTGTCCATGAAGTCAGTTAGAATAAGCACTCTAGTTCATGAGTCAGAAAGCTAATTTTCCAGTTATTAAAAATACTTCTTTGGAACAATGTATATCTAGGCCTGAATTCTGGTTATAAACTCTTTGACTTCTTAGGAAAATTTTAAAGTTGTTTAACCTCAATTTTCTCATCTATTAAATAGGAGCAATAACCAAACTTACCTAATAAGAATGTGAACATCAAATGAAATATCATATATAGATGACTTAGCATTCTAATTGGCCCACTAACTGCTCAGTAAATGTCAGCTATTTTATTCAGCAATTTGCCTCATCATTGGACACTAAAAACATCCCAGTTTTATTCTGGTTAATCCAGTGAAAGGAACATGGAGATTTGGTAGCATGCACTGATTTTTAGCTCAAATTCCAAAGTCATTAGTGCCTTTATAAATTTCACAAATTAGAAACATTTACATAACCTGCTAGAATGCTGCTGTGTAGCCAGCACTCACTGCCCATTCCAATTTAACTCATCATTAGATTATGGCTTTTGGCATCACAAAGGTTAGAAAATTCCTGCTTTGGCAGAAATGAGAGCTGATGGAAGTTTTTTCCATCAAATATGAACTTAAAGAGGAATTTTTCCTGCAGGTTCTCTCCCGTGATGTGCTCTCACACGTGTAAGGAAGGGCATGGTGGGCAACACGTAAGTATGGGAGCAAGTTTTAATTGGCAATTACAGAAAGTGTCCTAAGGAAGGACACTTTCTTCTGTGTACGTTACAATTATCTAGTCTGTATTTTCAGTAAAATTTCTGTGGTGGATATAATGCCTTTGATTCAACCTATTTGAAAGGCCCTGACTTGAGTGCTATACTCAGGGCACTGGCAGGATTTTTTGTCTATCATTTATGCTTCACTGGTATTACTTTTATTATTAAGCTGTTATTGTAATATTTGTACATATTTGGAGTATACATGTGATATTTTGTTATATGCGTAGACTATGTAATGATCAAGTCCGTGGATTTGGGGTATCCATCACCTCAAATATTTATCTTTTCTATACATTGGAAACATCTTAGGTCCTCTCTTCTAGCTATTTTGAAATATATAGTACCTTGTTTTTACCTATAGTCACCCTACTCTGCTATCAGATATTAGCATTATTTTTTAATCTTTTGATTTCTATTAATTCCATCTTAGGGATGGATAAAACTAGTGGGAATGTAGAATAATCAAGGAGCTATAGGTTAGTGTCATGTCACTTAGAACATAATTCTTATGGGCAGTGACTTTGTAGATAGACATATCTTTCTTTGTGTTATGTTTTCAAAACTGACTATTTAGTTATCTATACGCACGGTCATTTATATTTCTCACCTTAGTTTACTCATCTGTGTAATGTGAGTAATAAAATTTAATTCGCATTTTTGTTGGAGGAAATAAATTAGTGAATGTGAAGTGCTTGAGACACAATGCTTGGTGGGTGGCAAAAACTTTAAAAAATGGTATTAATAGTGGACCTACTATGTCAGAAAAGAGGGATGAAAGAGGGACATAAGAGAGAACAGACGCGATAGAAGAGAAAGCAGAAAATGTCACAACCAGGCAAAAGAGGGCTCAAACAATGTTCTATAAGATTGTCCAGCCTCTGCAAGGTGGACAGAATAAGGGTCACAGTGCATTTGTGAGGCATAAAAAACCAGATGACTTGGCATAGCTACAATTCAAGATGACATAGGCAGAATTCTTATATGCTCCCTAAGTACTCCCCTGTGCTAAATTTCCCATTATCACTGACACTCCTCTCATCTCTTCCACTTATCAAAGCATTGATCTTTCAGTCATATTTGATTTATAGAAATCCTTTGCAACTCATTTGCAATCAATCAGCCAAACCTGCTTTTTTTATTTTTAAGCACTCTATAGCACTCTACATGATCTCTGTCCAGCTCTTAGAAGCACCACTAGGCAGGGAGTTATGAGACCTGGACTCTAGCCTCAACTAGCAGTGACTTGGACCAGAGTGTGTCTGCCCCTCACCTATTAAATGAGAGTAGTAATCAAGAGAGCTCAATCTCGTGGAACAGCATGGGCATTAGATATGATTGCAGATTGGAAGGTTTTATAAATGTCAGGCATTACTATTATCATCATCATCATCATGGTGCATTTTCTCTCTGTGGTATCTATGCCTTAATTTCTTCAGGCCTTGAGGTCTTCATTTAAAAAAAAAAAAAGAATATAGTTATAAGACCTGCCCTTTGTGTTGTTGTAAGTCTCAAAACACTAAAGCATGAAGAAATGTTTTCTAAAATCCGAAGCAGCATTTTATATAAATGAACATGGCTAGTTACCTCAAGATCTTTACATATGCCATCGATATCGAGCAAATAAAGATTTTGAGTGACATCATTTCTAATAGAGAAGGCTCAAATGGTAACATTTATTATGTACATATATATTTGCATGATTGTATGTGCATGCACATGCAAATATTTGCCTATCAAAATATCCAGATAGAGCTAAAGTTTTTTTTTTCTTTTTTTGACACTCCAAGCAGATCTGTAGAATCTTTTTAATCCATAAAATTGAATGAATACAATCTTGGAATCACTTTGGAAAGCACTGTGTTGTACAGGCTTCATTCTGACAGCCTATGTTTAGGCATTCAGTTTATTTTAATGGTCGTTCCTTTTAGACTAAACTGTGCATTGCTCACAAAACAACATTTGCTATTTTCACATAGTAGAGGTTTGCTCTGACCTAGTACTTCATTAGAGATTCCATAGTCAGAAAGTTCGAGTTTAGATTTGAACCCTACTTCAATGAACATAATCTAACAGACTAAAAATTAGGTTTCAGAAATCTGCACATGGCATGATATAAATGTAAATTAGAATTAATTTAAAAATTCAGTTCTTCAGTCATACAAGACAAATTTCACATACCCAGTGGCCATATGAGGTTAGTAGTTACTACATTGGAGGGTGAAAATAGAGAAATTTCCATCATTGCCAAAAGTTTTACTAAAGAACACTGCTGTAGACAGACATTTGAAATGATATTTGGCCAATTTCCAGAAAGTTTTATCTAATTTGCATATCCCCACCAAACCTTGAAGTTTAGAAAAGAAGGAAGGTGCTCTGTATACAATTTTTGGCATTACTAGGAATTTTGAAGTTTGACTTTCTGTAAGAATGATATGATGATATCAATTTCATTCTTTATTCTTGAGTAGAAAATTGCACATAAAAGTTATAAAATATATTTTAAATAGCAAAAATGTCATATTTGTATATATCTTGTTTTTAACATTTAATTCTGTCTTACAAAGGTAATTTTAAAACACTCCATATATTTCAGTATTTAGTTGCTGGTTGATTTTACACTGTTACTTTAATGTTAGATCAGAAGAACATCACTTATTAGTCATTTTTACAGAGGAGACAACTTTAAAAAATTAAAGATAGTAACATAATAAGTACCGCAGTTTATGATCAATATTTCTTGAAAAAAAATCAAATGTCAATGAAATGCTCCACTGAACATTTTAACCTATTTTATATCCTTAGAAACATTTAATTCATTGAGTTGTTCACCTGACATTTTTACAGATTGCTTTGATTGTAAAAACGTCATTGTAAAATGACATTTTTACACTGTCTCGGTCTTAAAAACATCAAATGGGGGATAATTCTTCATTTGAAGTTATTAAACATGGCTATAATCATAAAAATGTCATTTTAAGATAATTCTTCATTTGACCTTTTTTACACTTAGCTGCTCTTTTCTTTTCTTCCTTAAAATTTCATATTAAAAATGAAAGTTAATAGAATTTTAAGGCTGTGCTTAAAAAATTCAAATCAGGATTTCACTGCTAATGTTGCCATGGTCCTCAGAGAATGGTTTTACTACCTGTCCCACACTCATTACAGTTCTGGGCGTTAGTGGTGAAGAGAGAGAGAGAGAGTGTGTGTGTGTCTATGTGGGTGTGTATGTGAACCAACAGTGATATCCAACCATGCTTACGTGTGTCTTCTCACAAATAATCCATGGCTTTTTACAGCTTTTAGCTCTGTCATTACAATTTTGTGATTTTTACTCTCATAGGCAAATCACACAATGGCCATTTGCTTTCAGTGAAGGTGAGTATGAATACAGCTATGAAGTCTTCTATAATTATGACAACTATAGGATATAGGATGTAGGATATAATTTTCTAACTCTGTGATGCTGTACTTTAAATAATTTTTATTTTGTTTTACACATTTTGTACAAAAAACAAAGAAAGAATGGAATTCAATATTTGTGTTTGTTCAATGACCTTTTAGTATGTAATAAATATGCTCATATTCTGGGCAAATAGAATAATACTGGTCATAACAGTAACATTTTTTCTGACTTATTTTGCATCAGGCACTGACGTGAGAATTTTACTTGAGTGATTAAATCTCACAACAATCCTGTGATGGTGGTATTATTGGATTATGCTTAAAGACAATGGAACAAAAAAATATTCAAGTCTTTTTGATTTGACATGACATCATACAGAAATGCATCATTCCTATAGAAATCTTAATTTTCTTTCAATAATTTACATTATTGATTCTGTTCTTCATAAAATTTAACTATCTCTTGTCACAGAGATAAAATTTTGGCTAACATCTATCCCTGTGATAGCCAACAAACTTTATTAATAGAATGATATGGAAAATCCAAACTGAGTATCTGATAGTTCAACTTCAGCATGTTACAAAACTGATAATGCCATGTTGCATTGTGGATGAATGTAGTTAATACTTATGGCTCGTTGCAAAGTGTCACTTAAAATAATAGCTTTAGCACAGAGATTTCGTTGATGCAAGATACAATGAAAAGAAATGAGAGCATCTGGATCTCTTAATACTTTTTTTTTATCTGTACAATAAACCCTTCATGTTTTCCTGTCATGGAAGGTGTACCATCTGTACATATGCTCACTAATTTAACAAATTCAGTCCAGCTTCATGACATTTATCTTGAAAGTTGTTGAAGATATCTATTCCCTGTTTTCTGTTCACAAGAGTGCCCAAAGCGAGTAATTATTTGTAGCAAAGAAGATCCTTTGTTATGACCTGCATGAAGTATAAAACCCATGTCGAGTCAGTAGTATCAGTTGATTCATCCAAAGCAATTGAATAATATATATTTCCCTTTTGAAGTGTTGCATAAAGTTGTTCTGTTAAGTTGAAGACTAATTCATGCTGCTGATTAGTTGTGGTTCTCCTTGAAAGAGGCAGTGGTTTGTACTTTGAAACCTTTTTGGGGTCTAAGCATCCTACAACTTTAGCAATGCATTCTTTCACAATTTCTACGTCGTTGAATGGCTTCCCGAGTATAAAGCTACTTTATAAGTTGTTTCAGTGGCATTATTTCCAGGTCTTATTGCAGCTTGAAAGAATTGTCTTTGCTTTTGCTTTTCATCTTTTAATTTCTGCAATACAACCTTCTGTGCCTCTCCCTCTAGTATTGAAATATTTTGGTCCTTATGAGTGTTATAATGCTGGTGAGAATTGAATTTCTTTAATGTTGATATTGTAGTATCATAAAGCAAACAAATCATCTTGTCTTTAGCAGAAACAAGATAATATTCCAATTCCAATCCTCATTAAAAAATCTGTTTTCTTTCATCAGAGTTCTCTTGGCCTTCTTTGACATGATGGGCTGTTAAGCAGACAAAATTAAAAATACAGTCAAGCTGTGCAACTATGCATAAATTCCACTTCAAATAGAAACCCAGTGTCCCATTGTCAAAAGCTGATAACAGACTGGCATATTCAACCCCCATGAACTCTCACCAACCAGCCTGGTGCGGCGTGGCTCCAGTCAGGCAGGGGAAGTTAGAACTCCATCATGAGAGAGTAGCAGCCATCTAGTTAGCTCTTATGGCTTATTAATGTTCTAATTGTGCCAGTCAATCTGGGAGGATCATTTCATTGAAACTTATTTTATTCTTCGGTATTTTAAATATGTTCATTTTAAAAATAAAATAAAATGTGAAAGATGAACAAAAGATATTAATAAAAACATAAGAATTTGTTCTGTAAAATTTGAATTCAGTCAAAAGACTATACTTAAGGACCTAGAAGGCCACATGCGGCCTAAGGCTACAGGTTCCCCACCCTGGTATAGAATTTTAGCTTTGTAAGATGCAAAAGCTCTGGAATAGGCAGTAGATCAACCTTAATTTTTAATACTGATGCTAAAACTATCTTTGCACCACCAAATATTAGCAAACCCAATTTGTATATGTATTAAAATAATACTATTAGTAATACTAATATACTATTACCATATTAATAGCAATAATATAAGACCATTGGTATTTATTCCAGATACAGTAGAATAAATTCCACTATAACATTGATATACTAAATAATATTGAAACAATGTTAAATAATATTGAAATGTTAACTAATACCACAAAATATTAAATAATATTGAAACAATGTTTAAATATGAAATAATATTTAAGTGGCTATAATATTTATTACTTCAATATTAATATTGAATATTAATAATAATTAACATTGATAATATTGAAATATTAAATTCTATCAAAACAGTGGTGTTTCAACATTATAAAATCTGATTATAATTCATTATTTCAAAATCTAAAATAGAAAATAATTGTGTCAAAAAAGGAAAAGTAAGTTGACATTTTTTAACACAAGATCGAAGAAAGAAGTAGAAAAAATTAATATAAGAAAGATTATTTATAAATAATATGTTCTAATGATCAGAAGAATTACAATTAAGAGCAAGATTTAACAGATTAATAGATTTAGAATAAATTGAAAATCAAATGACAAATATTTATTATCCAGAATATATGCAAAGCTCCTAGAATTAGGCAAGAAAAAGCTAGAAAACTCAATGCAAAGAGGGCAAAGATAGGAATGAGTAAATTGTGACTCACAAATTTAACAAGTACATGAAGATCTGTTCAAACTCACTAGATAGACAGTTATAAAAACTAAAATATTAATAACAAGGAGATATCACTTTATAATCTTTAGCTCAGCAAAGAAAAAATGCAATAACGTATTCTGTTGGGAGAAACTTAGGAAAGAAGGTACTCTCATACATTGCTGATAGAAATGCAAATTATTACATTGTACATTTATTAAAATAATACATGTATTATTTCCTCAATAATTCCACTCCAATGACAATCTGTTCTATAAAAATAAAAAAGTAAATCATTCATTATATAAGTGAATATACTACAGAATTGAGCATGGTCAAAAAATAGAATGAAATGGAATGTCCATTAACAGAAGAATGGCTGAATAATTTATAGTATATCCATATCATGAATAATTGTACAACCATTAAAAAGAATTACTCTTTCAGAGTTCTTAGAGTAACTTATATGTGACATTTTTGGGTGAAAATGTTAAGATGCAAAAATGTTATAATATGTTCTCATTTTTTTAAGAAAAGTAACAAAATTCCTGTGTGCATAATTGTATTTTAATATGAATTATAATATTATAATCATGGTGAAATATATAGAAGGATACACATTAGGTTGTCAACCAAGTTTGGCATGCGGGTTTTTGTGAGGAAGAGAATGTGGCAAAAAGTAAGGGAAGGGGGAAGGAAAGAAGAGAAGTAAGCAATAAATAAATATAAATAGACCAAGAGAAGATGAAGTAACTAAAGGCTGTAAGATATCAAAATACTTTTATAGCAGTCCAAGCATGAAAAAATACCAGTGCAAATAAGGACATTACTGACGAGAATGAAACGGCAGTGACTTAGAGTAGCCGTGGCAGCTAGGTGTTTTTATGTCATATTATTCACTGAGTCTTTGAGAGCTAAATAAATAATAACTCTTTTCCCATTTGGGCTCTTACCAATTGAGGAAGAAGAAAGCAGAAGTCAAGGACTGAACATTATTTGATGTTTATTAGGAGTAAAGTGTCAGTAGGAACATACGATAGTATCAGAAGCCAAGGAAAGATAGTTGCAAAAAGAAGAGTATGTGTGTGAGGAAAGAGGGTGTATTGTGTGTGTGTGCGTGTGTGAAATGTGTGTAATATATATATTATATATAGTATATACATAATTGATGGAGAGGTTAACCAAATTTCCCAAGCTCTTGAAGCCGGCAAATGAAGAAGTGGGGCCGACATTTAATCTTTTGTATCTCGGCAACACCAAGCTAAATTCAATAAAGCATACATACTAAACTAAATATCCTCTTATTTATTTAGTTATAATTGCTTATCTCAGTACTAGTTATACGACCTCACAATATTTATCTGGTTGATTGCAGTCACTTGAGAATAGTGACTGCTGTCCTCAGGAGCTCTCCTGCCTGTGGAGGAAAGGCTGCAAGGGTGGCTATTTACCTGATGTATTCAAAACACAGAAGAGGACCTCTGAAAGTTGATGAGGCAAGGACCTTCTGATGTGATGAACTTCCTGAAATGAGCATTAATTTTGGGGTCCCTAGATTTCGGGTTCTCCAGTAACCCATTGTGTGCTATAGGGATGGATTAATTTATTGGGTCAACTCTTATATTTGGTAGCTATTTCCCCTGCATAAAAACTGTAAGTTATTACAATAGAAAGTGATATAATTTGGAACTTTAAATTCATGGCTTTCCTTGCTTCATTTCTATATGTAACGTATCTACTCATATTTGCACAATAGGATTAATTAGTGCTCGGGAAATTATAATAGGATTCCTGTGAACTTATATTTTACATTCACATGAATATGAAAACAATTCAGTATGATTCATATTCTAACAATGAATACCAAAGTAAGTAATAGTAATTGTGTCACTTATTATAGCATGTTGCCAAACAATTATTATGTGTAGTTGATGAACATTTGAATAAATGCCATTATACTCTAGGCTCAATTAAAACAATAGCACTGATAATTAATATTACCATTATTCATATCAAGTTATGGCTGTGGGTACTGTGTGTTCTAGGAAATGACTGGAGGAATAAATGTTCATTTCAATTCCATTTATATCTTACTCTGAAGTATTAAAATGTAATTGCATGAAATACATGCATCATTTTCAATGTAGCTGTAATCCAGGAAAGCAGCTTTCTCATCTGCTGGATGATTGAGAAAAGAAATGATTTTTTAAAGAGAAAGACTAAATACGCATAGATGAAAACAAATGCCTAATTTTTTATAGCTTGTTTTGCCAAGAAAGCATTTAGCATTTGTTTAATGAGAAATAAATGCAATCTGTAGTCATTCAGAATGAGTAGTTAAATAATCCACAGAAAAATAGACTGATAAATTGGAGCTATCCAGTGTATGAAATAAAAATCTTATTAAATTACTTAAGTTATGCAAGGTCTTAGAAATTGTTATCTGAAAGATGTAAACATTAAATAGCGTTAGTTATTAACATATTCATTACCAAAATATATTGTTTAAGGGAGATTCTGACTTTAAGAACGTGAGCCCTACAACAGGCATATTTGATGGTGTGGCAGGAAGAAACAGTATATTTCTGTAAATAAATGTGGTATATACCTACAATACAAAGATATGTTTAGTCTTATCTAGTCTTATCACCCAAAGGGTACCACAGAATTGAAGGCTTCAAAGATGGCCGGAATACACAATGTTGCTGCCTATAATGTCCATAAGTGTCTATGAGAAATATAAATATTGCATGACTTGCATCATTCTACCCCCTTCAAATCCAGAAGGGCAGCAACAAGTCATCCTTTTGGAAACAACTCAACCACCTTGCAATATCCTACCTATATTAGAGTCCTTCTGAATTTTAAAGTATAACAATACATAACATGCCACAATATAAAACAGGCTTAATAGCACAGTAAGGATAGAAAATGCTAATATATCCTTCCTTTCATGATTCAAATAAAAAATGGATTCCCTAGAACTTTAGCCTGCTGGGGAACAAGGAAGTGGAATAGTTGTCCTGTGAAATATTCCTTTCCTCACCTGGAAAGGTACTCATGTGGGAAGAAAGAAAACATAGCTGAACCAATAACTGAACTAATATCCTTGTAAACATGCTGACAACTGACTCCCAGGTATATAGACTAATGATATTAGCTAGGAGAATTTTGATACACAGAATGCTTTTTGCAGGATGACCATGGTTTAGGATTGCCTACAATAAACAAATATATGATTTACAGATTTATGAAGCATGGCTCTCCAGAGGATGATTTGTAACCTATTTAAAACTCTATGGTGGCCGGGTGCGGTGGCTCACGCCTGTAATCCTAGCACTCTGGGGGGCCGAGGAGGGCTGATTGCTCAAGGTCAGGAGTTCGAAACCAGCCTGAGCAAGAGCGAGACCCTGTCTCTACTAAAAATAGAAATAAATTGATTGGCCAACTAAAAATATATAGAAAAAATTAGCTGGGCATGGTGGCGCATGCTTGTAGTCCCAGCTACTCAGGAGGCTGAGGCAGAAGGATAGCTTGAGCCTAGGAGTTTGAGGTTGCTGTGACCAAGGCTGATGCCACGGCACTCTAGCCCAGGCAACAGAGTGAGACTCTGTCTCAAAAAAAAAAAAAAATACTCTATGGTATGAAATGGGTATTTTCATAACTGAAATTCATCCTAACTGCTGTATAAACTAACGCGCATACCTCTTTAGCAACCCAATCTACACTCAGAGAGTACATGACTCTTGCAGAAAAGAGCCACAAAGGGTATGCCACACATCCTACTGCCTCATCTGTACCTCTTGATTGTCTGCACCCTTAGTGAAATGTGATGCTGTGTAAGATATGGGATTTGTGTAGATACTACCTATACGTTACCTCTCCTACCTCTAAATCTCTCTCTCTACACATCAAGGATTGAGTCGAGGTCAACGATGGTATTAACATGTCTTTGAAACTGCCCTTATATATCTGCCTTGTATAACCACTTAGTCTCCTAGACCAAGACTATAAACTCAAATTCTCCTAAATTTTTTCTTCTCAATGACTAATGTCAATGTCACTGACCATTGGTAGTAATTTATAAATTCCTTAAAGTTTTTTTTTTCTCTCAAAGTTATATATCGCCTTTCCTTTCAGAGAAAGTTTTACACTCATTACTGATAAGCACAAGAAAATTAAGTGCCAAGGAATTTAACCTAACAGAGTCTATTTTTCCTTCTTAAAGTTTAAAATTTATTTTATCTGTTACTTTTTTGGTGTTCCATCTAAAAAGTGAGTTCTGGTCCTTAACTTTTACTCCACACAAAGCAATCGCTCACCACTCAAAAGCGCACCCATCAATTTATATTCCATTCAAAATATATATTTTCCCTTTATGGATTCTCTTCTGTAGTATGATTGTATAAAAGTATAATCAATGCTTGGAGTTATACTTTGACACTTCTCTTCTGTCAGTGGTTCTCAACTCAAGCTTACAAGAATTCATGCAGGAGGCTCTTAGCCAACAATACCAACTTCAATTCATATTCCACATCTAAAGGAGAGTCTACACTTCAAAAAAAGTCCACAAATGATTATGATAAACTTACTGCTCTATATACATGCACCTGCAAAAACGCTCATTAGTAACAATGGTTCTGAGATGATTCATCTTCATTTTGTAGTATTTGTATAATAATATGGACAGCTAAGGCTAGGATTCCATTTCACAACTAAGAAATCTACTGAGAAAAGCTATGATTCGTAATCCCAGTCTCATTATCTCTTCACTTTAATCAGTTGAGCTGATTGACTCTTATAAGGAGAATGGGAACTATTAGAATATAATAAAATAGGGAAATGTGTAAATCCATTTATAGCCATGTTTTATTTCATAGAGATCCTGAATTCCTTATATTTATTAGTTGGATGAAAAATGTGTCTGGTGCTATATCTACAATGAAACATGACTCTTAATATAAAAAAATGTAATCCAAGCCTCAATTTATTCTTTAATAATATATTTGGTACACCATTATCTTTGGGGGAGTCTTTAGTTATTCAGTATGAAAGCTCATTTTCTTAGCCAAAGGTTAGAGTAATAGTATTTATTTGAAATGTAAATGAAGATTTCCACCAAGGAATGTATGTTTCATTTTGCATTTGTCTCTAATCAGAATACCCTATGAATAATGTAGTTTGGCACCAATGTCCTCATTAAGCAAGTTTCCTATTATTGCATTTTCTGATTATAATCTTCTCGTTAACTTCTTTTACTCTTCCTGCTGATGATCATTCATAGTCCTCGGTCTTCAGTATTAATCTGAACACACACACATATACACACAGACACAGCCTCCAGTAGATGATAATCAAATTATATTGATGACCAGATGTCCTTGAAATAAAGGGTTGTTATCCATTGTATGTCCAAGACATACCATGGAGTTGATTTGCCACACTGAGCTAAAAGAGAAAATGAGTTTCAAACCAGCCTCAATTTGTATCTATCCATGAGGCAATTTCACAATTATGCTTGATTGACAGCAATGGACAAGAAAGAAATAGAATGACAAAAGAAATGAGACCATCTACCGTAGTTTTTGTGTTGTCATTATTGTTGTTTTACTTTTTATTTTGGTTTTAAAGAAACAGAGAATTATACAACATTAGAAGTTACAAAGAACTTTGAGAGATCCATACTTTAGCTATATGAGACCTCAGAAGAAATGCTTTTCATAACCAAGATACTGATTTCAACTGTATAAATTTTAAACAAAGAATACAAATCTTCCAACTTTTTAGAAGGAAAATTTAAATTTTATTTCCTGATAACCTTGACAAGATTAAAGAAGAGAAGGAGATTGCAGTCTTAAGTAGTAATAATGACATGTCAAAACCAAGCTGCGAAGAGAGTTCTCATTTCTGAGCACATGCATTCCTACTGGAGGTTCCTAGAAACCATATCTGAACCTTATTTGAGGCTCTAGGAAAAAAAATTAACCTGGGAATATTTTCCTACATGCTTTCATGTTTACTTTATTTTTCAGTGAAAATAAACATTCTTATCATGCCCTGTATAGAAATGAATCATATACATTTAACATGGATATGTTAAAGGCACAGAAATAATATAAAATATATACACAAACTGTAAACAGCAGTTATCTCTGGGGAAAGGATTGAAAAACAAATGGAGACTTTCATTATTTAGGATAAATATTTCTATATTATTTAACTGTTTAGTAATGACTTTATATTTGTAAATATAAAAACAATGCATGATTTTCTTCAAATGTTCATATGCATAAAGGTTCTTATTAGCAGGCCTTTTACCTAAACTAGCACAGATTTATAAAATTTCCTAAATATACGATTTCCATTAAATCATTTGTATGATCCTCTTGAAACCTTTCCAAGTTATTTATGTTGTGTTTTATTAACATTGGACAGAATTAGACAGTCCTTTGTAAGCACTACACTAATATTGAATTGATAAGAAGATTATGTGTCTCTATGTGGACTTTCATTTTTTCTAAGTGAACGATGCATATTTAGGGCAGGTTTTCAAATAAATGAAGTTGAGGAGATAGTGTTCTATAGAACTTTTTTGGTTTAACACACTTTTAGAAATCACCTGTAACAGTAAACAAGGTTAGGTTTTGATGATGAAAGTGCTCTTCCATGATTAGAGTGTGGAGGGCCCTATATTTCCAGAGTTTATATTTCTAAGGCAATTGCTACTGAAAAACACCAGGGATGCACTGATTTTTAAAAATTTGCTATTATTATTTGACTATTTTCCTTATGAAAAACATTAGCAAATATTAATTATGTCATGTCAAAAACATGCAATAAACACCTACCTTACTTAAAGATCAGGCTTGGGAATACAAAAAAATAAAAATAATATTCTTTCATTAGTAAAAATATTCACCACTTACTGAACTCGTGTGCTAGAAACTATGAGCTAAGCTCTTTTAGCGATTTTATTTAATCTTTATAATGCTGCTCTAAAATAAGGTATTGTGTTTACAGATGAGAGATGCAATTTGGAGTTGGTGAGGTTAAATAAGTTGTTTGTTAAAAGTGGAAGAGTTGTGATTTGAAATTTGATCTTTCTGACCCCAAAACCTATTTTCTCTTGCATCCCACAAGACTTATTTACTTTCATGGGTCCCATTAATTTGGATGTAGTAAATTGCATTTTGGGAATATTTGTCCAAGTTCTTTATCAACAGAACACTGCTTCTATAGCCTAATACATAGACAAAACAGAAATAATACAAAATAGAATATTTTAGTGGTTATATTCACGACACAAGTATTTTTAAGAGCACAGACAGGGAGCTCACTGGGATAATGAAAGTAGTCTTTATGGCAAGTTAAGACTAAAACAATTCTTTCAAGTAAAATAGTACCTAAAGAAGCAGAAAAGAGAGAAGTTGACAGAGAAGGAAAAATGTTATGAACAGTTGCGTGAGGACAGGAAATAGATGAGAATTAGCTAAATAGAAAACATTTGTGAGTGCTGCTGGGTCGTATCTTGGAACTAGTTACCCATGACTTTTTGATAGCAAGTGGGAAATTTGGTTAGGGTGAAATAATAAATAAAATATTAATTAAGCAGGAGGAAGTTCATATTCTAAGAAAGATTCCAAGATGGAGATTTCAATGCAGATTTATGAGGATAGACACCATTAGCAAACACACCACTAAAGCAATGAGGGAAGGAGGATTGGGCAGAAGGAGAAAATGTACTGTGATGAAAATTATAACTGATACTTCAGGCAATACCGTGAAATGCACTGAAGTTGAGATGGTGCTTTAAAGTTGTCCCAAATTGACACACGGGACCCAAGCCTTGAACCTCAGCATTGCCCAGTCATTTGATGCCAGCTGCCCCTGAGGAAGAGGAATAATCTTCATGAGGCAGCTCTTAGGCTGAGGAAGCCCCCTGTGAGCTATTAGCCAACAATACTCCACGGATGGAGTGAGCGCCTTGGTCCTGAAGGGAGTGCTCAGGGGTGCATCACAGCACTCACTACAGTCTGCCCCATGCACCGCTTGGGTCCATGTGCTTTGTGTACTATGTTTAACCCATCTGGGAAAGCTCCTCCAGTAGTGTGGTCAGCCTTTTTCTGAGGAAAATTATAAGAGGAAAAAACTAAGTCCCTGTTCGTTATTCCATTTTCAAGTGATAGCTGCTGCACTTGTCCTTTTATCATTGAATTGAGCAGGGGAATGCCACGTTATACCGGTGGATCACCCGAGTGCCAAACAAACATTTCCTTGCCTTATCCATGATATTAATTTCTACCCATGAATTCTTGCACATTCTTACCTCAGGCCATGTTTCTTTCCATGCAATGAAGAAGGTCAGGTCCATACAATGTGGGTCGCCCATCAGGAGGATATCTCTTCACCATCGTCTTTAAAAGAACCCCTGAGTTGAGTTGTAGTGCAGCAGCAGTCCGTTTTCAGCTTTAACCCCAAACCAAGCCAATGCATCATGTAGCAAGATTAGTCTGTTTCTTTCTCTGTCTTCTGGTCATATGCAGCAAAATCCCATGACAACACAGGGGCGATCTGAGGAAAAGCCACCATTGTAACAGTAACAGTAGATCGTATGGGAATCTAGGCTACCTGTTCGTGCAGTTTATCTGGCTCATTGACCCTGCTTTTTTCTAATTCCAGAGGAATCACTTTCATTCATTACAAGATGGATTTATTTCTGCTAGTCCTGTGAACTTACGATTTGGTGAGTGTGACCAGAGCCAGCTTACGTTATGGGCATCTCTGCCCCATGAGCATACTCAGGTTATCTATCTATAACAAGGTCCACTAACACTTTAGAAACCATTTTTCAAATGGAATAAAATTCTTGATGTAGATGTCATGGCCCTGCACCAAAATTATATGGATCTTTGGTATATGTTTTAATTTTTCTACTGGGACTTGTCCTAACTCCAAGCGTGTGGCTGTTTAAGAAAATGGTCTCTGAGGGAGGCTTAGGAAAATCATTGCTGGATACATGTGCTGTGGCATTGCAGAGTCTTTCTGTGATCCACTTTCTCCTTCATTGACTGTGTTCTGCATTGGAAAGAGATTTGCATTTTGAACTGGACAAGGGTTTATAACCTTTTATTGCAATAATTTCTATCCTGGATTTTATTTGATTGAATGTACTGAGCTCATCTTTTTAGCCCTTATGGATGTTCTAATAACCAATTCTTAGTGCTATGAAAATCAAAGCATTTGAGCTGACATTCTGACCTTGTTGCTTATTACAATAATTTTTAACCTTACTTTTGGGAATTAAGCACTGCTTAATTGTTTCCATTAATTTGTCATCTCCATTGCTCTCAAGGAATCTAGTTCTGTGACAGCTCTCTTGCTATTTAATATTAGCCCTGCCCTGAACAGAACAGTCATTACTGAGATTCACACTCATGCTTGAAGCTCCATGACAGAGCATGCGTTGTCACTCTGTCAAGGAAACCCTATCCAGGCCCCTCTACAGATCACAACTTCTGGTGTGTTTCTCAGCCTAACATTGTTCATTCCTCCTGTCATGCCATGCCTTTTGATCTCTTTCTACCATATGCAGTAGCAGTTTTGGCATGTCTATGTTATTTGGTGTGAACCACTATTTCTTCAGACTTCAAAGAATCACTCTGCAAGCATGTTGACAATGGCACCTTGTGTTGAGATGTTAAATCCTGCATCATGTGAGATTGTTTCCATACTGATAAGCTCAACATTTTTAACCTCAGGTCTATCTGCCATCGCCATAATGAAGTGTCCTCAGGATTTTGTCTAATACACCATATATAGCTTCCTGGCTCCCGCCAGTACATGGGAAATAGATTCTAACAACCTTCAGAGTATAAGCCGTTTCCTCACTTAGCAGGCTCAGCACTTCCTCAAACAGCATATGGTCTGTTTGGTCTTAATTATTAATCTGTCCAAAGAAGGGGAATGGTTGTATTAACAGATGTTGAAAGAGGTGCATTTTGTCTTACAAGGGAGGGGTCATTGCATTATCTTCAAGTGAGGATGAGCACTAAACTTTAACAGAAAATAATGGGCACTTCTTCAGTCCCAGAAGGTTTAGGGGAATTGGGGGCTTCAAGAGTTTCGATCATACCATCTCAGAGTTATCATCACAAGTTCCAGAGGCCCACTGTTTCCAAATTATGACCTTGAGCTAGTTATAGAGGAATTGATCTAGTTAAAGCAGAATTATTGTGTTAAGAAGACACATGTTTTTTCAAGCTCTATTACTCTTAAAACTTAGTCTGCATTTGTCCCTTTGCTTTTTTTGCCCTCAGCTTGTAAAGTTGAAAATTTCTTTATATGCTACCCGGTAGGACCTCGGACGTTTACATTCTACTTTAAATTAATGATTAATCACTCCCAGGCTGTCTTTGACTTTCCTTCATGCCTTTGTAATACTCAGAAATAACATCTGATTCCAATGTCCTTATAATTTTTACATATTTTGAAACTGTCAAAGGCCAAAAATAAATACCGCATCAGTGAGTGTGTTCTCTTCTGCTGGTATCCCATCCAGTTTACCATTAAACTATGAAAAATTTTAATAACTACATTGCTATAGTATTCCAGAAGCTATTGAGCTCTTGCTCAAAATCTACTTAGCTGTCTATAGCTTAGAACTTCTCCTCGCATGAAATGTCATAGTTTATTTAGGTTTCCTGGAAACAGACTCTGAGAGAGACCTTCAGGTAGGAGGGAAATAGGATTTGGCAAAGTGAGAAGTTGGACTGCAGGGCCAGTTCTACATGGAGCCTTGATGCCGGGATGGCCTTTTGAAGATGTTCTCTGCTGGGGCAAGGAGATCAGATCTTTTACTCTTGCATTAATTAAGTATTAAGTGTCTACTGTACCAAGGAGAGGACATAACTCTGCCTGAGAGAGTTACTTTTGGTCAGTGGAATTTCTAGAGATGAACTGAGCTGTTAGTTGTTAGCAAGCAACATTCCATGCTGCTGGGGTGCCTCAGTCTTGAAGAGGATCTGGCTGGCACAACCCAGCCTCTGATGCTTAGGATAAATTATCTTTAGAGAACCAAGGATAGAGATGGAACACATTTGTTACCTTGATATGAGCAGGAAAGGAAAGACACCTTAAATGCACAATTTCAATTATGGTATATATGGACGAAGACACAAAGTTCTTTCAGATAACTGTCTTTATTAAAGCATGTATAAGAGCAAAGTGATAGTACTCTTACCTAACCCTACCATTACAGATCATGGTAGAGATGATATGACTGATAGCGAGACTTAGGCAGTAACCACAAGAAAATATATTTGAGAATGCATTAGCGTTTTTTTCCAGGTAGTAGTAAACCAAGAAGTTATATTTCCTCCACCAAAAGTTGGAGTGGTCATTACAATGTCTTTTATCATTGCACTGATGCAGCGGGAACTATTATGCTGAGCAGCAACAGATCAAATTTATCAACATTGCATTGGAAGGTAATGGACTTCCTTAAGTTTCCAAGTTGTATGAATCAATAATGTTTCAATTTAAAGAAATTGTGTATTAGTGCTATAACAACAAAACTCATTCATCATTTTAAAAAGCATTGAAACATCTTTATGTACCAGACAATTTTTAAGGCAATGGAGAAAAAAAAAATGAATAAAAAATAACCTTTGCTCCCCTTCCCACCTTCGGGAACTGATAAGTATAAGAGTGCAGGATTTGATTTAATCCTATTTGCAGGCTAATACGTTAGTCTTTTACTGTTTCGTGGAGCTTGGCAGAAGACAGAG
Organism: Lepilemur ruficaudatus; assembly: GCA_963574885.1. NCBI lineage: Eukaryota > Metazoa > Chordata > Mammalia > Primates > Lepilemuridae > Lepilemur > Lepilemur ruficaudatus. The sequence continues at coordinate 1,664 of CAUYRT010003769.1, read as the reverse complement.
GCAAAGAGGCTTTATTATTCACAGCATAGCAAGCATCACGGGGCTCATGTTTGTCTTAGTTCTTCCACCCACAAAACCCACAGGGCTGACGTGCAGGTGCACAGATAGATGAGGTGCACACAGGGAGTTTAGGGCATGGCAGAGGAACACAACTCAAGGAAACCACTGTCTTATAACAGACAATGTTCAAACATGCCCTTTATCTCAGAGGATAATATTACCTCATCCCTCAAATTTTCTCTCTGCAAATACAATTCCGAAAAATGGTTGGGTAAAGACTACTCAGGGCCTTGCATATGCAGGGCTGGTATACCCAGCAAGGTATGAAGAGATTCATGGAGGAAAGTAGCCCAACAATAATATAATGGGGAAACCAAAATATAAACAAACGACTGAAATCAGCACACTACATCTTATAACACAGGTATTCAAACAGTAAAATTGATGAAACTTCCACTTAAAGTCTAAATATTTTGATGAATGCATACAGAGACCGAGGAGTCACTGCAATGAGTGCATCAAACTTAATGTGAGGAAATGCTTGGAGCTTTAAGGAATAATATGATTTCCCAGGAAAAAAAAAAATCACTTTTGTTTCCAGATAGAACAGTGAATAACACAATAAGAGAGAAAAATACTCATACTATCCTTAACGATGCTTGGCTTGGTGCTTCACCAATTTCTTCAGTAAATAAAGATTGTAAGTAAACATCCAAACTTTACTATAGTATGGTTATAGTACATAGGTATTTAGTATCTAGAAGTACAAATTATTACCATATACTAACCCTTTATATGTTCAATTTTCCTCAAATGAAGTCTTCTGCTGTCATCATTGAAATGCAAAGTTAATATAATTTCTTTAGAGTGACCTAACTGATCATTGTAGTAGTAAAACTTAGTTGTGCAGTGAGGGCAGAAAAGGTAAAAATTTACCTGTAAAGACTGGTACCTGCATTAAGGTACCTGGTCAGAGGTACATAGGTTTTTCACGATTGACCTAAGAACAAATAAAGGGACTTTGGTATAAGGCCAAGTAGGACTGTACACCTTCCTGGCCTCTGACCACTAAGCCCTTCTCCTCATTTCAGTGCCTAGTGCTGTCTTCTCTTCTATCTTCTTTTTCAAAACAGGAAAACATCTGTCATTGATTTCACACTAGTTACCTCTCGTAATAGCATTTGCATTTTAAACTTGTGTCTGAAATAATAGAATGAAAAGCTCTGTGTCCTACTTCAGGAATTTCATGCATCAGCAAAGTATGCATGGTATCGGTGGGCAGAGGTAATTGACACAATGTTGCTGAAATCTTATAGAAAATGAGAAATCACACTTACTTTAGTGGTATTTTTTTATTTTTACTTATTTATTGATTGATTGATACATTATGTTTGTACATGTTTCTGGGGTACATGTGGTATTTTGTTACAGGCATAGAATGTATGTCATGACGAAGTTAGGATATGTAGGGGGTCCAAATCAGAGTATTTACCATTTCTGTGTGATGGGTATATTTCAAGATCTCTCATCTAGTTATTTTGAAATATACAACATATTATTCTTAACTGTAGTCACCGTACTCTGCTATGGAGCACTAGAATTCATTCCTTCTGTGGAACTGAATGTCTGTGCCCATTAACCAACCTCTCTTCACCACCCCTCCA
>CAUYRT010003764.1:0-26517 GCA_963574885.1 Lepilemur ruficaudatus | reverse complement strand
CAGTGTAGGAGTGTTCCTATCTCTCCGCATCCACGCCAACATTTATTGTTTTGTGACTTTTTGATAAAGGCCATTCTCACTGGAGATAAGTGATATCTCATTGCGGTTTTGATTTGCATTTCCCTGATGATTAGAGATGTTGAACATTTTTTCGTATGTTTCTTGGCCATTCTTCTATCTTCTTTTGAAAAGGTTCTGTTCATGTCCTTTGCCCACTTTTTGATAGGGTTGTTTGATTTTTTTCTTGCTGATTTTTCTAAGTTCTAAATAGATTCTAGTTATCAGCCCCTTATCAGATGTGTAGCATGCGAAAATATTCTCCCATTATGTAGGTTGCCTGTTGGGTGACCTGAGGTTTTCTGATGGCATTTATCACTTTCTACCTTGTGCTATAGTTTAATGGGTATGTTAAAATAATTTTTTAATTTTGCATCCCGGATCTACGTCTGATTCACTCTGATTCCTGCAATATCTATTCAGTCCTATGTTAGTGGTAGGCCATACATTAATATTTGTTAAATTAGGAGCCAACATGAATGTGAGAAAACCACAAGCAAGTGTTCAGCTTCTAGAGGGAAATCCCATCTGTTTATGTGACAACCTAGTCATCCTTTGCTTTAGATCAACAAACTTCAGCCCACTGGAAAAATGTGGTTCACAGCTTGCTTTTGTACTGCCAGTGAGATAAAAATTGTTTCTAACATTTTTAAAGAGTTGTAAACATAAATAAACAAATATAAAACCAAAACAGAAGAATATGCAACAGAGATTGTATGTGGCCCACAAAGCTTATCTGGCCTTTTAGAGAAAGTATTTGTCAACCATCCCTTAGATTTCTAAGCCAAACTGTGACATTATTATAATTTACCAATTACATTATCATGTGACTAGTTTGCCGTAATTATGTCTTTTCCTTGAAAAGAAGTCCTTTCCATATGAAAGGAATTTTCTGAAAGGAATGTGACTTATAAACTTCCACAGATTAATCTGCATTTTATTCAGCAGAGGCTAAAAAAAAGCATCTTATTCACTACTTCCAAATAAATGCACTATAACCATTATGTTCGAACAGTCCTTCATTGGTTTCAAATTAACACATTTTATGTTCTCTTTACCTCAGTTAATGGAATTAATTTGGATGTGCATTTTAACCCAGTAGCTTGCAATTAAGTATTACTTAGTGATTTATTTTCAGAGAGGCCATAAATAAGTGAACAAATGAATGATTTTAGTTTAAATAGTTCCATACTAACTATAGCTGTACTATTTTTGTCCTGATATTACATTTTATAATTATAAAAAGAAAATAAACTTTATATATTACTTGACCATAAGATGAGCTTTTGTTTGCCTTTACATTTCCCACATAAATCATGTTTACATTGACACGAGGAATGGGCCTTTTGATTTATTTAAAATAGTAACTTGAAAGGAGAAACATATTAAGTCTGATTTGTTTAATGATGAGAGAATAAAGCCTGACATTTTAGAGACATATTAGTTCCGAGGAAAGAGAATCTCTTAAGTGAAACATCACTAATGTGCTTTCAAAAGGTCAACAATTTATTACATTATAATAGGTGGATCAGAGCCACTTGATCTGGGCTAATCAATTTCTCTTGCCCTCCAATCTTCTTGATTTAAAAACCATTACAGGAAGACATATGCATATAGAAATACAGCAAGATGGCATGAAAAGATTTAAGCCTACAAGCTTTGCTGTTGTTTTTGTCCTTTTGTGGAGCAAGGATTGATAGATGAGTGATAGATGGGGAGCAGAGGCTGAGCCCTGGAGAGTAGGTGGGAGGACGCAGCAGTTGATGATCCACCTTCCTCTTCCACCTGCCTTACCTTCCCCGTCCTCAGGCCTGTACACTCCACTGAGAATAGCTGAGCAAGAAACTGCCAAACAATTTTTATATTTGCAGAAGAGAATAGAGGTTTGTGATGAATAAAGATATAGTGATGTTGAAAAAGTACTACTCTTTGTCTATTGCCATGGTATCTTACAAAATTACCATTTGTGCAGTTATAATCACTTTTATCCAGAGATTATTTGCAAGCAGAAAAAATTGGGAGAAAATTCTACATGGGACATGTGCTTATGCATCTCCTGTCAAAGCTGGGGATCATTTGGTTGAATTAAAAACACAGTCAAACAGATTTAGAAAGAAAAAGGGAGATGAAGGAATTTGTTGGAATATAGGATAATCTATAGACTTTAGTACAGGAAATTCAGTAAAGTCCCAATCAGAGTGTACCCATGAAATGTAAGACACTCAGGAAACATTAGGACCTTTTTTACCCTCTCTCATTCTCTGCCCCACTATCTTTCATCATCCTCCTGTTTTCCTACCCTCTCTCCTGGTCTTTCCCTGTGTTTCTTTCTGCACCAAGGCAGCATTTTACTTGTCTTCTACATAGACCTGATTTCTTTTATCACACACAGGAAGATCACGTAGAGTTGCCCGTTCTCTATATCACCTCCTAGTTCAACCACCCAAATGAACCTCTGAGTCTAGTCTCTGACTGTAAATTCCAAATGCTAATGTAAGAGAATTTTGACTATCTCTGGGCTAGCTAAGCATTCATAACACAAATGAGATGTGTGATCTCTAGGGTGAGGTTATGTGGTCCATTGCCCATTTAAGAGGGCTCAGGGAAACAGATTTTCTGAAAAAATGGGAGACCAGGGTGAGAAAAGTGGCTATTGACATTTCCTTAGGACATTTATTTGATTTTCCAGTCTGTCATTTGAATGTTGAGGAATATTCATCCGTTCACCAAATGCTCTATTGAGTCTCTAGAGTGTACTACAAGTATGACGAGTACGATACTGTCCCTACGTTCAAGCAATTTACAGTCTACTGAGCTTGACAAACAATTCTGCAAACACTTTCATTCTTCTGAAATCACTTCTTCAGCTGGGTAAGCACAAGTGCCTGTAAAAGGAGTTTTAGCGGACTTGGAAGAGATATCTTGAAAAAGCAAGTGAGAAATAAGCTATCCATTAAAGGATAAATAGGAGTTGGCCAGATGAAGAAAGTTGGAGAGAACCATACAGGGAGTGATAAATTCAGGATCTGAGTCCATTTGATTATGATTAGTTGTCAAAAAGATCAATTTGTCAAAAAAATTCACCAAAAGATCAATTTGCCAAACTTGCCTATTATGAATACTTGTTTTAAGGAATATCATCCATTCATATGAATACATTAGGTTTATGAATGTATACATAGTGAGTTTTATAATTTAACTGAATAAATCATTTGATTAAATTGATATTTAGTAAATTTGTAATCCAGTGCATTAACTCAGGTATATTTTGGCCTACTTTCAAGTGCATAGATCCAAAGTGGTAAGGGAATAAGTTCTGGTTCCATATGCTTAGAGCATGAAGGGTGATGGGGCAGAGGGAGTTGGTTTGCAAGTGGAAGGGAGATGAGGCTTTTGTGTATTGAGAAGAATTAATTTCTGAAAAACATACATAATGAAAATATAATTCCAGAAACATCCTGTTTATATTGATTTTATATTTATCCATACCCATTTTCATTCCAATGGATTGCAAACTCCCTGATATCAAGACTTGTATCCTTTCAGGATATACACATTTTCTTCTCTTTCAGCTGTATGGGTTCTTTGAATGATCAGTAAATATATTGTAACTGACTAAGCCCTTATGCTCATTGATGTTAAGGAAAACTATGCTTCTCTAATTCTCAATTCACTGGTGAATGCCTCTATTGCTTCAAAGATATAAGGTAGAACTACTGTACAATTTCCATTTTTTTCATGCTTTCTAAAACAGAAAAAAAAAATCCCTGTTGAAACGTTAGTTACTTAAGATATGGCAGTCACAACAACACTAAAAATAAATAAATGGGAACTGATTAAAAAGCCCTGCATAGCCAAGGGAAAAAATCAACAGACTGAATAGAAAAACCTATGCAATGCGAGAAAATATTTGCATGCTATACATTTGATAAAGGGCTAATAACCAGAAACTACAAAGAACTCAAGCAAATCAGCAAGATAACATCAAACAGCCCCGTTAAAAAGTGGGCAAAAGGCGTGAATAGCAGCTTTTTAAAAGAAGACAGAGAAATGGCCAATAAACATACATACATACATATATATGTATATTTATACACACACACACACACACACATATATATATATATATATAAAGTGCAACATCACTAATCATCAGGGAAATGCAAATCAAGACCACAATGAGATATGACCTAACCCCAGTGAAAATGGCATTTATCAAAAAGTTCCCAAACAACAGATGTTGGCATGGATATGAGAGACAGGAACACTTATACACTGTTGGGACTGCAAACTAGTACAACCTCTATGCAAAATAGTATGGAGATTCCTCAAAGAACTAAAAGTAGAACTACCATTTGATCCGACAGTCCCACCACTGGGTATTTACCCAAAGGAAAATAAGTCATTTTATCAAAAAGAGACTCACACTCAAATGTTTATTGCAGCACAATTCACAATTGCAAAGATGTGGAATCAACCCAAGTGCCCATCAATTCACGAGTAGAGTAATAAAATGTGGCATATGTATAACATGAAGTAATACTCAGCCATAAAAAATGAATTAATATCTTTTGCAACAATCTGGATGAAACTGGACACCATTCTCCTAAGTGAAATAATGGAAAAACAAACACCACATGTACTCACTATGAAATTGGAACCAACTGAACAGCACTCATGTGCACAGTAGGAAGTAAAACTCAATTGAAATCAAGCAGGTGGGAGGGGGGAGGAGGGGATGGACGAAATCATACCTAATGGGTATAGTGTACACTTATAACTTTGTCTCAAGCAGTACAAATGCAATCCATGTAACCAAAACATTTGTACCCCTGTAATATTCTGAAATAATAATGAAAAAGATATTAGTATAAAACTATAATGTGTATTTAGCATTTTGAGGTATATCTTACCGATTATTAATTCAGAGTTCTAGATGGGAATTAAGCACTGCAGTGCAATTACCACTCTATGACTCTTTCTCTTGCCTTCCACAAAATCTTTTCCTGGGAATTGGCTGATATAAATGCTTTGAAATTAATTCTTCAGTTTCCTATGGATCTCTTTCATTCAAAACATCTTAGTACACAGCAGAATATGATTTAGAATATAATAATATTAATTGAACATAATTGAGTGTAATTATAAATAAAGGAGCTTTCAAGATATCTAGAAATTAAGATCAGATATTATCTATGCCCCATTACTAAGATAAACAATTGGTCTTCTAAAATGAATGTTTATGCTTCTACCCTCTCAATGGTGAGGCTGAATATATAATTGGCTTATAATCGCCACATAAATTCTGAGTTGACTTTTATGTATATATGTTTATACTATTGCTTAGTTGAGTGAAAAAATTAAATGATTGTTCTATTAAAGTTTAAATCATGAATGAATGCCAAGTATATGAGTGTGCCTAGGACAATGGTGGTAGGGTCAGCAGTGATGATTTTTTTTTTGCTCAATTCTTAAAAGTAAATGTAAAAGAATAAAGCTATTTCATATGAAATGAATACATATGATAAATAGTCTTAGCAAATGCAATGAAAATTACCAGTACATAGAGCAAAAATAAATGTTTTGCTTATAGGTCATGTTTATATTTTTCTTTCCCAAACCAATTTTAGTGTATAAATATACTAATATAAATAACACAACCCAGATAAAGAATAGAGGACTTTATAAAAATATAAATAAAGTGTACACAGTGTTTTCATTAAATATGAATGCCTTCAAAGTGTTGGTAAAGCCTATAGTTGAATCAACTCCTATTGTGTTCCTCAGCTTCTTTAATTAGCTTCCACTATTAAGTTTATTTTAGCAGCTTATTTAATTGTATTTATAAGACTAAACATGAATGGGGGCATTTGTGACATGTTTATGAGAAGCTTTCCTTTTCTAACTTTAAGCTTTTCAAGGGAATGTGTCATATCTGCTCTCTTTCTGTGACTCTCACAATGTTGTTTCACAGTGTGCCTTAAGTAAATATTATGGGCTGGCTGAATGAATCAGAGAAGCAGGATGCTTTTATAGCCTGCAGTTCTCCACTATAATACCATTGTCAGTGACTCCAGGTGGCCATATCAAAGACTGAGACACTTAACATTTATAGTCTCATAAAGTGAGGATCACCTTGGAATCTGCAAGTGGAACTATAAACTGGCAACAAACATTACAAAACTGGCAACAAAGATTCCCTGACGTCCCATTGCAAGGCCTTCGCCTGATTCTCTAGGAGCCTTTTTCAGCTTGGTTTTGCCAGCTTGTAAATTTTGGAAGCTGCTGACAACTCCTCTTCACATGGCCGCTAACACTGATCAGAAAGCTGTTGTGCATAAGGAGCAATTTCAAGGGCCCCCAACCCTGTTGTTGCTCGCGTCGCCCAGGCACACTGTCCCGTATGGCACCAGGAGAGGAAGCTAGCATTTTCCGTCATCGTTTTGAAAATTCCCTCCATCTGCTGCTTAGGTGAAGGAGTCATGGCTGAATCTGAACTCTCCCCAGAAGATACTCTACCAATGTTTTCCAAAGACCTTTTACAACACCAATATCAGAAACCCAAAACGAAGGATTCGATAAAGCTTATTGGTGGGATGTACTGTGAGCTTTCTTATATGCTGGGTTTTAATTCAGTTAATCCTTGCCTCCAGTAAAGTGGCAATAGTTCACTGTTATGGTATGGATTTAGAAAAATAAAATAAAACTAAGAAAGAAGGTAAATAATCAGAGTGAAGTCTTCCAGGTTCCCAGTTTGCTGGTCTCAAATAGGAAAGCAAGACTTTTGGTGCAAAAGCTACCAATACACACTTAAATACATTTTGTAAGGCCTTATTTAACATCTCAATTTACCTAGCACACTTACCTTTTTGTTGTTGTTGCTGTTTATCTTGTTTGTTTGGGATTTTTTTGTATGTATGTTCCCCCCCCCATAAGCAACTGCTTCTCTTCATATTTAAGTTCTGAGGGGAAATAATTCAGCTTCATAAAAATCATCAAATTAAAGTTATTTTTATACTTCTTTTATCAGATAGCCACCTCCACTTTCTTTTTACGTATAAGTAGAAACTTCTTTTATGGCTACAAGAGTGGAAAGTAGCATCTGAATGTTATTTAGATTCTGAAAATTAAAAGAAGAATCAAGCAAACATATTATTTAAACATCTTCTCTCAGTTGACTCTATCATCTTACCATGATTAAAGTTGGATAAAAAGGGAATTTGCTACTTTCTATTAATTTCCTAATCAGACTTATTTTATGTAAATTCTCTTAGGGCTGTGTAGCATAATGGTTTGGGCAGGGAGTCTGGAGGTTCCTACTTTCTCCTTGACAGCTTCTAGTTGTGTGATCTTGACCTTTCTGTGACATCCTGACACAGCCTCCACCTGTAAAATAGAAAAAAATACCAGTGCCTTTTTTATAAGGCTTCTTTGATGATGAAATAAAAGTAAGCAGACAAAAGAGTTTCTAGCATATAATAAACATTCATAATATTTAATAGTGATTGCCATCATTATTATTTTGAGTCTCTTTCTATAAAAGTCCACATTTTATCCTGTTGATTATTTAAAGTATAATTGATAAATTCTACCTATATGCCACATATATGCATATATTTGGTTAGCTATGTATTAATTCTCTTCAGTTCATGGTCCTACAGTTCGCCATACCTCATTTAAATCAGAACTCTAACTTTAAAAACTTGCATTACTTTAGGAAATTTACTTCAAATTTTTGACTGCAGTGTTCCCACCTGAACAATTTGGATAACAATAAGACACATCTCCCAGCATCAGCGTAGCTCCCTTCCAAGGATAAGAATCAGTACTTGCTGCTTTCCCTCCTCTTCCCCTTCTTTAGTGTACATCATAGATTTTACAGTAATATAAAACTTGAAGTCAGCAAGCCAAGCTTTTTTGACTAAATGGAAGCTGCCTTGTGAAATTTTCAACTTCGAATATTTCCATGGCCAACCATCTTACTATTTTGCAGGGACAAACATTCCCTTTTTGGATAGCTCTTGTATTCAGTCGTATTGTCTATCAGTGTTAACCATGCTGCCTATTTAAGTAAGTATTGAATAAAACATTCAAATCATGTTATTTATAACTTCTGCATTTCCTTCCACACGTTTCTTGATCTGAGATGTAAAATGTAATCTCCATTGGGCAGACAATTATAGCTTGGTGAAACAAAGTGACAGAAAAGTAGGGGGAAAAATGAAAAGAAAAACAAAGATCCAGACCATAAAGTGGCAAAAGAATGTGGAGATGTGATTGTGAGATTGCATCTTTTGTTTGTTTTTGTATTTTTGTTCTCTTCTTAAATCTCAGAGCTATGAAATTCAAGAACTTGCAGAAATAGCAGAAGAGACGTAAGGGATGTGAGATCTAGTCGATGAGGAGTGACAGAATGATACCTGTTAAGATCAATAATCTAAGATGTGTTGAAGAGCAGTCGGTGGTGTAGAATTTATATTTTTGCAGATGTTAAAGAAGATGTATTTATCAAAATGGACAGCAACTCCATTCAACAAAGAAGTTGCTACTCTGCTTTCCTTCAGTTAATATGTAGCATAAGGACAATGTTTCATATATGAAGACTGAGAGAAGTTGATTTATTCAGTTGTTTACTTTTATATAGAATTATGTTTTATTGACATACTTTCCTTCCATAGACACATAATTTTTTTTGAGACAGGGTCTATCTTGCCCATGCTGGTATCGTGCTCTTGGGCTCAAGTGATCTTCCTGACTTAGCCTCTTAAGTAGCTGGGATTACAGGCATGAGCCACTGCACCTGACTTCACGTACACATTTTAATAATAGTAATATTATACAAATATATGGTTATATGTTTAAATTGTGTTTTAGCATAAAATACAAAAGAAAAATAATATAAAATGTTTAAAAGAAGATTTTAAACATGGTGAAGCAGTGACTTTTTTGTTATTTCCTTGCTTTACAAACTCTTAAATTCAATAATACAAGAAAACCTAACATCTCTCTTTTTCCATATCTATTCTCTGAAAGTTTATTTGTACAAACAAGGGCTCATTGATTATTCCCTATGTATAAAAGACTTAGAACTCTCTCCCACAATATGCTTAGTACCAGATCATTAATTACCCTGAAGCTATCTCTCATCAAAAGTCCTTTCACAAAGCAAACTTAATATGGCTTTGCTGCAAATATCAGTGGTTGCCTCAGCACCACAAACTGAGAGTTTTGGTTTTTGTCTTCTTTGTAAATATAAAATCTCTATCTTTAAACTTAACCTTAACTTTAAATTTACTAGGTGAACCTACCAAATCTAGCTGTTAGGAATTTTTGGTTCTCTTTTCTATATCATTGCTTAAATATTTTCATATCCATGATTCTACACATAATTTCTGTGCCCTATAGTCTTTTAATCTGGGTTATTAAACTTTTTCTTTCCTTTATAAATTTTATACAAGTAATTCATAAATAGATACTTGTTGCAAAGCAACACATAAATAGGGTAAAATAAAAAAAAGGATAGCCACTTCTCACTATAACAGAGTGGTTTCTATGAAGCCAACCCTCCCTCCAAACACAACTATGAAAGCTACCTAAAATAACAACAAAAACCTGTTTGAAGTCTGAATGCAATAAAGGAAGGCAAGACTTTTGAAGGCAAGATGCCAGAGAAAAGGAAACCAGAAATAAGCGAGAGAGATATTTTATGCAGCTTTTGTTCATCAGGACATTTGTTTATTCCTAAATGGTGTGGAGTCATGTGTCCCGGAGTCTGAACAGAAGGCACGTGTGAAGTAGTGGGAATTGTAAGAAGAGTTTCTGGCAGACTCGTGGAGCTGGGGAGAATAGGATCAGATTTTGTAGTATGGAGAAAAAACCTGGGTAGAATGTCCAGATTTTCATCTGAAACTCCTGAATACCTGCCCCCTAGAAATAAGTGTCCAAAAGCCCAGTCTCTAAATGTCTCACTCTCTGATTGAATCAAGGGAATCTGCCCCAATTCTAGCTAAAGGCCAGAAGAAAACTAATCCTCTCTGGAGCAGACAAACACCTTCTGGAGTCCCTATAAATTTTACCTGTATTTTCCATCATTTTGACCAAATAAGTCAAAATCAAATTTCAGACCTGAAATGCACAACATTAAGAGCTTAATAGATGCATTGAATAAGCAATTAGTCAAAGCTGGAGAGGCTTTGTGAACTATAATACAACTCAGTAGAAATATTTAGACTAAAGCACTGGTAGGAAACAAAAGTGTCAAAATACAGGAAGAAAAAAATTATGGAGAGATATGTTTCATTATGAATAGTTCTAATGTATTTGTAATAATAGCCCTAGAAGAGCAAGAGTAGGAGCCTTGAGTAGAACTAATAGTCAAAGAAACACTGCCCAAGAATTTTCTACTGCCACCAAAAGATGTCAAATCACAAACTCAAAACCATCAAGCAGAATAAATTCAACAAAATCACTCCCAAGCATCTTTTAAAAAGTAAAGACAAAAAGAAAATCTTAAAAACATCAAACTAAAAAAATTATATAAAAAAATATATGAAAGCTGATCTTTCCACAGAAAACAATGGAAGCCAAAGGGCATGGAATAAAAATAGCTACCAACACAGATTCTATACCTATCACAAATGTCCTTTAGAAATGAAGGTAACATAAAAATATTTTGGGGCAAAGAAAATAGGAAGGAACTTGCCACCAGCAGCCCCATGCTAAATGAGATATTAAGGAGAATCTCTAGTCTGAGGAAAAATAATCTCAAATTTAATCACTTTAGTGCAGTAAGGAACAAATCATTGAAATGGTGAATGTGTGGTAAAACTAAAGAAATAGTAACTGTTTAAAAATAATATCTTTTGCAGTTTAAATGTAGAATTATAAATGATGACACTTATAAAAACAAGATGTGAGTAAAAATTAAAATGTTTCTTAAACGTTACTTGATTTTTTCTAATATGTGGTAAAATTGGCAATTTGTAATTTGTGACTCTACTAAGCAATTTTTAACTCTAATAAGCCAAGGATAGATGTTATAATCACTGGGATAAGGAATAAAAGAATAATAAAACACAATATTGTGCAAAAGATAATACAGAGGATAAGTGCAATAGAAACAAAATAGATTAATCAAAAGAAGGGAAGGGAAAGAACAAAAGAGCAGAAGAAAAGAATGGGAAGAAAATAGTAAGAAGATAGATTTAAATTCAAATGTATGAATTATCTTATTGAATGTAAATGGACTAATAAGTGACAAATACATCTTTATAAAATACACATTGTAGATATAAACAAAGATATTAATACAAAAGGATGGCAAAGGATATTCTGTGAAAACATTAAACAAAACAAAACTGGTATAGCAATAAGAAAGTAGATAGGACTACTTAAAAGTCATATTCGTAGCTGTGAGGTACCATTTTCCATCCATTTTAGAAAAACTTAAAAAATATATTATGCTTAATGCTGACTAGAGTCCAATGAAATGAGCAGTCTCATGCCTCAGAAGTGGTATAAAAGTGAGTATGGTCTTTTTTGAAAATTTAGGAACATAGATGAAAAACTATAAATTGTGTACAATATTTGGATCATAGGTCTCAAAATGTAAAACTATAAAACTTTTGGCAGGAAAAAATAGGAGTAAATCTCTTTGACCTGGGTCAGGAAAAATATTCTTATACATGTCATCAATACCATGATCTATTAAAGAAAAAATTGATGAATGATCTTCATCAAAATCTAAAATCTTTGCTTTGAAGAAAACAAAACAAAACAAAAAGCCCTGTGGGGAGAATGAAAAGACACACTATGGACTGGGAGAAAATATTTGCAAAGCACATACTCAACAAACAGTTCTCGATACATGATATGGGAGGCCCAGTGCAAAATGAAAATGTGGGGTCCCTTATTTGAAAGGCAGGAAAAAGTGTTTCTAAGTCTACTAAATCACAAAATTTGTCCCTATTTTTCATGCTTTCTCCCTCAATCTGTCATAGTGTTTTTATTTATTGTGATATCCCAGGCTAACTTAAAGTCTGATTTGTGTAACTTGACTGAGTGCAGGGAAACCAATTTCCCAGTTTCACAACTCTCCTTCCCCCCACAACCCATGACAGATGAGCAATATTCAAGAGATTGTCACCCTGCTTGGGTCCTGGATCAGGGGTAAGAGTCACACCTGTACTAACTCACCAAATATGCTGTGGCACTGGAGCCCCAGAGTAGGGATGGCTACCAACATTTTTCACCCCTGACACAACAAGGCATCTGTGTCCAGGCCCTCATTACGGAAGGAAGGAAGAATGGAGCCCTCCTTGGCCACCACAACTCAATTGCTGCCCTTAGCAGAGGGTGACAGCAGCTGCAGCTTGGGGTCACGGAGGGTGAAGTCAGGCAGGGCCAGGACACAAGGGTGCAGGCAGCTGAGACCCTGTCCTGGGGAGGCACAGAGGTGAAATCCAAGCTGAAGCTCCAATGACCCAACAGATACTTTGCTGGCCCACTGGACTTCACTTGCAAAATACAAATTCAAAGACTGAACTATTAAGAATTTCAAGATGATGACCACAGGGCATTAAACCTCAAACACAAGGCCCCATGTGACTGTACTGGTTCAGTGCCCTTGAAGTTGGTCTTACTAACAAAAGACTCATATACAAAATACACATACACACATAAAAACTCTACTCAGTAGACTGTTTTAAAATACAAGTACTGCACATATTACTAATGTCTCTTAATTGTTTGAAAAAAAAATGACTTAATCAGCTTAAAGGCTTAAAGACAGTAGATCTGTGTTGAGAACAAAATTCCCCTTAAATCTAAGGCTTGAAAGTGTGAAACTACTAGAAGAAAACATTGGAGACATGCTCCAGGACACTAGAATGGGCAAAGATTTTTTGTGTTAAGACTCTAAAAGCACAAGCAACCAAAGCAAAAATAGATAGATACAAATCAAAACCACAATGAGATGTCATCTCACCCCAGTTAATATGGCTTGGATCAGAAAGACAGGCAATTATAGTAGATGCTATCAAGAATGTGGAGAAGGGGAGCCCTCACACACCGTTGGGAATGCAAATTAGTATAGCCACTGCGGAGAACAGTGTGGAGGTTACTCCAAAAATTAAACATAGAATTACCATATGATCAGCAATTCCATTACTGAGTATATATCCAAAAGTAATCAATATATTGAAGAAATATCTGCACTCCCATGTTTATTGTACACTATATACAATAGCCAAAATATGAAATAAACCTAAGTGTTCATTAGTAGATGAATGGCTAAAGAAAATATATATATGCAGGAATATCATTGAGCCATAAAAAAGAATAAAATCCTGTCATTTGCAGTAACATGAATGAAACTAAAGGCCATTATGTTAAATGAAATAAGCCAGGCACCAAAACACAAGAGAAAAAAGTCCATATCTTTGTTATACTACTACTTATTTCCTGGGGGTAGATATGTTTAAAGGATTGCAGCTTCACTAAGAAATACTAGAGAAGCAAAGGTAATTCATACAGGTCAGTTTTATATATATCAATATTTAATTTTCCTTCAATACCAGCTTACTGCAGGTGGTTCTAGTGGGCTTGCTGCATATTGCTAGGTTGGTACTTATATAACCTTGACCCTCAGAAGTTATGATACTAGCAATTGCTTTATGGACTTGTGTCTTCTGGCCATTATACTCAGTGACCACAGCAAATCTCTTAGTGCATATATTTGGACGAATTTCCTCTGGACACTTAAAAAAAAAGCTTCATTTGAAATTAAATTAAGATTACTAATACATGAATTTAAAAAGAAATGAATAACAGAAAAGAGTTGTCCTCAACAAACCTATTTACTATACCTAGTAAGTGCACCGTCATCACAGAGAACACAAGTCAGAATAAAGTTAATACATGCTGCAGCATCTGAGCTGCAGGGGACATGCCATGGCATGGACAGAATGTCATCTGAACTTCAGGTTTCCCGTCCTTGTAGATTTAGTTTTCAACTTTAAGTGTATTTGAATATTATTAATATATTTGCCCACAAGTAATTGTTTTAGAAATTACTCCTCAACAGTAATATAAAATCTCAAACTGTGATGGTAACACCAAGAATACTGTTTTTTATTGCTTCATTACACCCACTAGGTTATTTTTATTGTTGAATTTAATTGGTGTAAGTGTTCATTTTCCAAATAATGCAAACACACCAGGGCAAGAGTGTGTTAGAATTAGTAAAGAATAACAGATGGCATGTGATGGTTAGCATATATATAGCTCTGTAAGTAGAGCTCACTTTCTGTGATATTCTAATATCATTTGGAAGCCAGTGTTTGTGCTTAATGAACAACGGGACACTTTCAACAGCACGCAAGGCAATGTGGACTCGCATGCTTAGGGCCCATGTCTGTGTCTATTAACTGCTGCTTTTGGGGTATGCCAAGCAAAACAGTGTTGAGCTATTTAAATTTGCATATTATTATCACCTGAAGAGAGACATACAAGACAAAGCCTAAAAATACAAGATTTCTGATGGTGATCAGGAGAGTAAAGGTGTGTATTCCTGTAATGCCTCTCTCTAGATAATATGAATCACTTAATTTATTAATGCTTTAGATCTGCAAATCTACAAACCGCCCACATTTTTCCAATATTATTGTTACTCCCTTTTTCCCTCTCTCCCTTCCTCTTTTTGGTCCCCATACTTCTGATTTAAATATTCCCTCTGTTAACACTTTCACCTCTAAACAGAGATTTGAATAGTATAATTTGGCAGAGATCTTTAAAATTAATGTCATTTATAAGATCTCAAAGACATGTACTGGGGAAAGAAAGATATGTGCTTGCTTTAGGCCTTTCTCAGTTGGGTTTTCTTATCTGAACCACGGATGAGATAAATTAAGCGACATTTCCTCAGTCATCCCAAGTGCGGTTCATATCTAGTACTATTCTGGATGCACAGGAGAAAAGTTAATCCACCAACTGATGGATCCTTTGTAAGAAATTCAGTTGAGAAAGACTGTTGGTAAGAAGACATTAGGGATGACCTTGGCATCAGTTTTAGTATATAAGCAAAACTGAACACTAAAAGACAAGAATTCTGACAGTGAAACAAAATGTAGAAATGTGTGGTTACAAATTAAGAAATGGATTGCATAGCTAATGAAAAAAAAAATATTCCTGGTTTTGCTTCTAAGCCTAGAAGGATATTGGGCTTTTTAACAGCACTTCCTCTAAATCAGCATCCATACACTGCTCACCAGCAATCCAGCTGGAGTATTTCTAATGCCCTTTGGTTATTTGTTTATTTATTTATTTATCTTTATAACCAGTGTTAGCTATGCAAAGAGGCTGAACTACTAGTCCTCATGAGAGAAGAAGAAGAAAAGAAATGAAATAGAAATTCTTAAAAGCAAAATGTTCCTACCTCAGTGAGAAGATCATCCTCCAGACATTTGAAAATGTTAAATATATATAAACTCACACATATACACACATATTTGTATACGAGCACATAAACGCACACAATAACTGGCTGACAACATATAGCAGAGGCAGTGTGTTGTTTCTTCTGATGCATCATGCATGTATGAAGCAAGTCTTATATGTAGGACTTAGCAGAAAATACTGTTTCAGTTGCAGTTATTCTCCTGTCTCTCTACTCCAAGTTCCTCTCCATAGTGTTGCTAGAAGTGTCTTCTGAAATCACAAATCTGTGCTTTTAATTGCTGAAGGAAATCCAGTGCTTCTTTTTTGTCCACAGAATGAACTTCAAAAAGTTGTCTTTGTCTCCTAGTTCTTCCCTTCTCATCTTTCCTCCGTGATCCCTGTCTATCCTCCCTTTTTGGTATTGAAAGGTAGAGTTTGGGATATGGATTATAACTTCATCAATTCTAGTAAGATGCTGTTATCAATTCAATCATGACTTTAAAAAAAATAGCCATTAATATAATTAATGTAACCATTAGTAGCATGCCTTAAGGTGTGTGTATTACTGCAGTAGTGCCAATGGCTGTAATAAACAAACCCAACTGTTAAAGGTAGTAAGACAATAAAAACCATTTCTTGCTCATTGAACAGTCAAATGGGTAATTATCCTCCACAGGGAAATTGTAGGTTTCAGGTTGCTCCAATCTTGTGGCTTCTGCATTCTAGAGTCGTGAAATTTTCTGCAACTTGACAGCAGAAGGGGGAAGAGCCAGTGGGGAAGACAGCCGTCTTCTTACAAGCCTTAATCCAGAACTGACATATTTCATTCTTCCTCTCACATACCATTGGAGAGAAAGTTTCCCATTGCTATTGCAACTAATTACCACAAAATTATTAGCTTAAGATAACACAAATTTATTATGTGACAATTCTGGAAGTCATAGGTACAAGATGAGTCTCACTTGGCTAAAATCAAGATGTCAACAGGGCTGTGTTCCTTTTGGAGGCTCTAGGGTAGAATCTGTCTTCTCTACTTTTTGCAGCTTGTAGGGGCTACCTACCTTCTGTGATTTGCGGCCCCCTTCATCTATCTTGAAAGCCAACAGAGGTGGGTCAATTTTTTCTCACATCGTGTCTCCCTGACCCCTCTCTTGGCATTATATCTCTCTCGGACCCAGCCTAGAAAAGTTCTGTAATTTGAAGGACTCATGTGATTAGATTGGGCCCACCTGGATAATACAGTATAAACTCGCAATTTCAAGATCCACTTCTTTAATCACATCTGCAGAGTCCCTTTTGCTACATAAGATAACGTACTCATAGATTCTGGGGAGTAGGGTACAGACATCCTTGTGGGAGGGGTACCTACTATAGCCGCCTGACAGGAAGGGAGGCTGGGAAATGTAGTCTCTGACTGGTCAGCTGCATCCAATAACAACTCCACACTTTTGTGGGCAGCTAGCATTGCTGTCATGGTAAACATATTAACATATGATTCTACACAGTTGAGCCTCCTTCACTATTTTATTTCTCAAGTTATAAGGTAATGTCAAAATGATATTTTCATAATTTACATTAAATAGGTATTATATTTATTTGAAGCTTAATTTTTATTTTGACTAGAATGTCTATATATTCCTCATGGAAGAAACTTTGTTCCATTCTGATTTCATTACTAACTCCATTCTCCCTACAAAATGAATGAAATAAAATATCCATGTAATATTTTAAAAGTCTGTATATGTCTGTCTATGTGTGTGTGTGTGTGTGTCTGTGTATACATAGGAGAGAGAGAGAGAGAGAGAGATTAGTTACCACAGGAGAGTTTCCATATTTTATAAGTTGATTTTTATAAATTAATTATTGTCTTAAATAGTTGAAACCACCCAAAGTGCTCTGTTAGTTAGCGTGAGCTTGAGAAATAGATATGTATTACCAGTTAATTGAAAAACATATGGTGTTGATTAGTGCTTAGTGCTCTTATTTTAATAGACCTCAATTAAATAAATGACTGCAGTGTATTTCTGGACTACAAGATGCCAGTTAAAAGTTGTTGTTAAAAAAAGACCTTGAACAAAAAAGAAATTTCAGTAGAGTGGCCATATAATTTCTGAAGAATTTATTCATGTCTTTCTATATATGGGAAGATGTTGAATGGTCAGGTTTTTTCATCTGTTGCAATCTGGATTGAAAATGTCATTAAGCCCTGACTCTAGAGCCAGAGCCAGAGCCTGAATGCAAAACCCAGCTCTGCCACTTCCTGGCTGTGGCCCAGTTTTCTCGTCTGTAAATTGAGGATAATTATAGTACTTACCTCACTGGCAGGGTTTTGGGGATTAAGTGGATTAATATTGAAGTATGTTTCAACAGTGTATGGTACTTAGTGATACCATTTAAGTGTTTCTAAATTATTAGTTTTAAAAAATAACACTAAAAAAACTGACCTTTTTATTAGTGTTATTCATAAAATACCAGCTAATTGTGAACACATCTCAAAGATGGTATTGGTGCCAATAAATCTAGACACTTGTTTTGAACAAGACAATTTTATGAATAGTGGGGTGCAGAGCATCTAGTGAGAGCATGAAATGAAGTAAGATGTTGGGATTTCTGAAGAGAATTGGGATCACAAATATATCAAGCTCTTATGGGCAGCTCATTTGTCCCTTGTACACAGATCTATGAGGAAAGTCAGATCCAAACAGAAAGTTGTGTGATAGTCATGAAATCAGGACAGGGAAAGTTAAGTGAACCAAGAATTTTATGATTTCAGAACATGGCAGCCAGGAACATCTCTCACTACAGAGATGCCAATGGCCAGGTGTTGCCTAAAAGACTGGTATCCCCCAGAAAAGTCTTTAATATATTTTAGTGACACTTGCCTCTCTGAATCTTTCGTGTGCTTCCATGGTTTACTGATCCTTTGAAGTCAGTAGTTCTTCACGTATCTGGATGTCTTTATTCAATCTACTTCAAATTACCTTTGAAATTTCACTTTTACTGGTCTGGGAGCATTCTTTCTCTCCAAGGTGACTTAGTAAATCTCTTTTCTGATCCATTATGTGTTGATTTCAAAGATTAATTCTTTAGAGACCTTTCTTATTTTAAAGTTTCTAAAGAAGAAACATCACTTTCTAACCTCAATGTACATTAAGTAAACTTTCTTAGTTAAGTGATCAGAATGTAAAACTAAGTTGAATTTTGACACATTATTTAAGAGAGTTTGTACAGGGAAGGACTGTTTGTACAGGGAAGTTCCATTTTATACATATTTCCCATTTTAGCAAACTGTTATTATTAAAAGTTGAACCAAAATAAGCCAGCTCCAGTTTGGTATAAATCTACTCTTTCACGCCATCTTCTATCATCGTCCTGTCTTTATGCCGTCTCCGGTCAATACATGGTTAAATCTGAAAGATAATCAGCAATAATTTCCCTTTCTCTGAACAGATTCAGACAACTAACACCTCCTTTTCTAGTATGCTTTAACAAGTGAGACATGAATCCTTTCATTAAAGAAAATAGAAATCAATGTCCAATGGTTTGCATCACATTTATGTATTTGTGTATTATTTATGAAAAAAGATTGCTACTGTCCATGTGTTGCACATGTAGTTTAGCTTGCACTAAGGCTGCAATAAAATTGCTTTATTGATAAGCATCATTTAATTAGAAATGAGTATGACACTGAGAATACTATATCTAAACATTTGTCTACTATTCCATTTGTTTGGCTCAAATGTTTTCTTAGTATTCCATTTCTGTCCCAGATGATTGTTGATCTATATATTTATTACTTCAAATTCATAATTTCAAAGTCTCCACAGCCTTTTTTTGATTTTCATTGCTGACAGATTAGATAAAGTAGATCACTCTCTTATTTGGTTGATGATAGATATAATGAGCTGAGTTTGATAGTAAATAGTAATATTCACAGTATAGCAACATATCTGCTGATTTCAGCATTTCTGGAAGGAAAGCCATATTTGCTTAAAATGTATATTTTTTCATTTTACTTTTTTAAATTACAGAATGTTATGGAGGTACAAACATTTTGGTTATATACATTGCCTCTGCATCACCCAAGCCAGAGCTACAGGTGTGCCCATCCCCCAGACAGTGCACTTTGCACCCATTAGTTATAAATTTACCCGTTAGTTAACCCTAACCCTAACCCCACTCCCACCTGCCTGGCACCCGATGGATATGACTTCCATGTGAGCACCTAAGTGTTGATCAGTACCAATTTGATGGTGAGTACATGTGGTGCTTGTTTTTCCATTCTTGGGATACTTCACTTCAAAGAATGGGCTATAGCTCTCCCCAGAATAATATAACAGGTAGCTAGTTCACCATTGTTTTTTAGGGTTGAGTAGTTCTCCATGATATACATATACCACATTTTATTAATCCACTCATGTCTTGATGGGCACTTGGTCTGTTTCCACATCTTTGCAATTGTGAATTGTTCTGCCATAAACAGTAGAGTACAGATGTCTTTATTATAAAATGACTGTCTTTCCTTTGAGTAGAAGCCTAGTAGTGGGATTGCTGGATCAAATAGTATTTCTATTTTTCGTTTTTTGAGATATCTCCAAATTACTTTCCACAGAGGTTGTACTAATTTGCAGTCCCACCAGCTGTGTATGAGTGTTCATATCTCTCTGCATCCACCCCAGCATTTGTTGTTTTGAGACTTTTTGATAAAAGCCATTCTCACTGGAGTTAATTTACTTAAAATATATATTAATTTAAACGTACCTCAAAATTCAGAAAAGATTTAAGAATGAATTTTTTATTTCTTTAAAGCCATATGACACTACCATAAATTTTTAAAATGTAGATATATAGAACCACAAATCTATAAAATATTGGAGTGTGAAGGACCTTCCTGATAATCTAGTCCACTTGCCCATCCTTGACTTGTACCATCAAGACTTTGCCTGAGTACTTCAGTTCTGAGAAGCATCAATCAAATGCAATAGTCTTATCAATTAAAATACACATTGCTGAAGATTTAAAATCTGGCACAATTAAATGAAAATTAAATGAGAAACACTTGTATGTGAAAATGGTTTATCAACCTTTAAAATCCAGAAGATATCATATTTTAAAAAATATTCTTAAGACAAAACATCACATTACACTGAGGTCAATAACGGTAGCATGAAAATGAAATATTATTTTCTCAAACTGGGCCACGATTTGTAGCATTAGAAAGGAACAGAGATCATTTGTGCACCTCCCTCACCTTACAAATGTGGAAACAGAGCCAGAGGGATAAAGGGTTTACTGGAGGCCAAACAACGGGAAAATGTTAGGATTGGCAAACTTTGACGAGCCTTGCTTTTTATACAAGTACAGGAAATTCATAATCAGAACTCCTTAAAGTGATCTTTTAATTCACCAGAGAATCAGAGTTGACGTTTGGATTAAAATCCACATATTGACAAAGTGAAACTTAGGTTTTGTACCCTACATTTCTTAAATCTTAACCTATATTAAAATAAAATGGAACTTTCACTTTTTATTAATATTTTTTAAATTATAAAAGTAAAATATAAAAATGTAAAAATATGCATTGTTGAAAACTGAGTTTAAAAAAATTCAAGCTACACAGAAGGTGAAAAAATTGGTAATAGTTCTAAGATCTATTCTGTTAAATTCCATTTCAATTAAAAAGAAACATTCAAAGAAATGATTATAGCTTTATTTGTCTACTAACCAAATTTTAAAATATATTTCTTAATGGAGGAATATAAACATATTTTTATGAGTAACTTTTCATGAAGAGTCCTTGTTTTTGAAAGTTCTCATTTTCTGAACATCAGAGCACTTGAGAAGAGCAGAATCCATCCTCTTACCTTTAAAAGAATTTAATTTTAACTACCTCGGTTGGATGAACATCTATTAAAAAACAAAAAGGAAAATAAGTCCAACCAAAGAAGTTCCTTTCTTAATGATAATACTATGTATAAACTAAATTATTCATGCTGTAGTTTGAACTCAGCAATTAAAAACAAAAAGGAAAAAATTCCAGTCAAGGAATTTCCTTTCTTAATGATAAAACTATGTATAACCTAAATTATTCATGGTACAGTCTAAACTCATTTTTTTCTTTCATTAATAGAAATGGACAGAAGTTAAAAAACACTTTCAATTAATGATATCTCTTTATATTCTATAAGGCTATTGTTAAAGTTCTTAGTCTTCTTTACAGGCCTAAGAAACCTAGTTATTTATAATTTAAATTTATAGATCTGTCTATCATTTAATGGTCTTTCACATTTCTTCTAAGACCTATATTCATATCCATCATGTCTCTATTTGAAAGTTAAATCTACATAAATATATTTGAAAAATGTGAATGTAATAAAATCTTCACCAAAATCTACCACATAAGAAAAAAAAGATCTATTGTATGTATATCGTTATTTCTATCTTAAATGTACCACCCTGCAATACTTTTTTATTTATAATAATTGCTATAATTTAACTAAGTCATTTTCAATTTGGAATCTTTTATGGGCTTACAATTATTGAGTTCTAAAAACTTAATAAACAATTTTTCAAACTTATTCAGATAATAGAAAAATATGTTAAATGGTACAGCAGTGAAAAATGACTACTACCTAGTTTTATCTTTTGTTAATAGGTTTCTACTTTTCCTCTAAGCAAAATTTGACAGTGATACATTAGTCAATGTATCTAGTGTAGCAAATAAGTTTCTTCTTATATGGAAAATCTCAATAATTTGTAGATCCCTACAAGAATGGAGTATGTGAGAACAAATGCAGGGTCTGAAGGAACAGTTGTCATAATTGATTAGTGATGTCTGCCATGGATGTGCACCGGGTGATCTAGACATTCATAGGGAAAAGAATTTATTGATTTTTCTATCTGTTTTATTCAAATATGTTTGGGTACAGCTGGGATGTTTAAGTTAAGTAAGAAAAAACAGAGTTGTGGTTAGGTGGTAAACTGTTTTAGACTCTTTCTTGACAAATGCATTTCCTTGGAAATTTGGGTTAATTCCTATTTTCAGTATCAATGCAGAAGAGTTGGTTGGTGTAGCAGTTATCTATTGCTGCACATTAATATTATAGTAAATTTAATGGCTTAAAATAACACAGATTTATTAGCTCACAGTTTCTGAGGATCAAGAGTCCAGTCATTGCTTAGCTGGGTCCTGTGCCAGGCTACAGTGAAAATACAAGGCGAGATTGTGGTCTCATCTAGGGTTCAACTGGGGAAGGAAACACTTTGTCACTCATATGCTTATTATGGCCTCATTTTCATGCTGTTAATTGGTCAGAGACTACTCTAAGGTCCTTGCCACACGGTCCTCTCCTTAGGAAAGTTCATAATAAGCTCACATTTTTTTCAGATTATAAAAGTGAACTATACATGAAAAAACCTTGGCAGCTTACTTTTTGGAAGCTATTAATAGCAAGGGAGAGAGCGTCTCCTCTCACAAGATGGGCATTACAATCTTATGTAACATAATCACATGCATGTGATCACATATTTCCCATCACCTTTACCGTATTCTATTGGTAGAAGCAAGTTACAGGGTCTGCCTACTCTCCAGGAGAGTGGACTATGGAAAGTCTTGGTGGAAATCAGAGCAGCCATCTTAGAGTGTATCTGCCACAGTTAGAATGATACAGTTTCCAGGAAGCTTTCTCTTGGTATGAGAAAATAGTCTCAAAGAGCCTAAAGATACTCTGAATCATCAATAGTATCCGCTTTGCTCCTCTGAGAATGAAAGAGAGGAAAATGTGAAAGAAAACATTGAACTAAGAGTAATTATGTCATTCATAAGAATGGTTATGGGAAAACTTTGTGCAGGTAATATTGAGAAATTATGTATTAAAAAAAGATTAGACATGACAACAGTTGAAATCACCAGAGTGTAAAAATATATTTTAAGAAGACAGACTCAATGAGATAAAAAAAAGAAAATCCTGGGATTTTAAGCACTATGATTGAGAGAGGGAGAAAGCAAAGCTATCTCTTAAAATAAATGAAAACTTAAGCATACAAGTGCTGAATTTACAACCTCAAATCTTAATCACAATTCTATTCTTTCTTAGCATGTAACTTATTATCGAAAGTCACCCTAATGTCAATATAGGCTACATTTTCATCCCTTTCTCAAATTCCACAAGGAGCTAGGATATTGGCTGGTGTGGTGTGTTAATATCCCAAGTGGCAATAAGACGGCTGGGCCCCAGGCAGGTACTTAAAATATGTTTATCATATCACTTTTCAATAGCCTTCCGGGTACCTAGTTCCTTCCTTGCCGTAAATTTTTACCAGACAGAAGCCAAAACAATCTCTCTCTAATTTAAGTCTTCAGAAATTTTTCTGGGGCAAACCATTAAGTTTTATATAAGCTGTTTTAGATCCAAAGTAGGGTAGAGCTAGCTGAAAGCACAAAGATATTTGGTGCATTTTCAAGAAAATAGGGTTGATACTTAAAGTAGCCTTTTAAAAAATATGGTCTGATTAGTCAAGAGCAGAGTTCATAGTGCAGCTCAACATCCCTGGTGAGGTGGCCGGGGCACAGAGAGGCATGACTTGACGGGGTCAGGTTTTACCAAGAGGTCCTGAGGGCATGACTGAATCCAGAAGACATTCCTAAAATAAGGAAAACAGGTTAGAAGACAGGAAAAGATTTGCACATCATTGGTTAAAAATAATTAAGGAATAATAATATGATTTTTCATAGGACTTCAAAACTCCAAGGGATACCTTAATAGCATTGAAATTTAAGATATAGCTGACTCATTATTGGATATAGACTCTAGTTGAAAATTTTATCTTTTTTTTAAAGAAAAATAAGAATGGCTTTTTAATTTTTTTTTTTTTTTGATTAAACTGTGAGCTCCTGTTTGACCTCAAAGATAATTTAGTGTTCATAGTGAGTCACCTGAAGAGTAAGGTAGAACTTTCTTCATCTGAGTTTTCAAATAAGAAATTCTGATTTGCAGTTTACAATTCTATTAATAAAAGTCTACTGCTTCAAAAAGGGGAAGGAACGTATTTAAAACTTTCATTCTGTATGTCATCCTGCCGCTCTGGGTTTAACTTTTGTAGGTGAATCCTTGAATATTCAGTAAGAGTTCCATCGCCTTGTAAAAACCGTAATTGTATTGAGACTAACAAATTTAGTTTGGTGATGTGATAAAAACCATAATTGAAACACAATCCATTAACCTTGATTTGTCTTATGTAATCTTCTATAATATAATTTCCTATCATAAAACTAAGATATTACTAATTAAAATGGCTTCATTTTTAAGGTTCCAAAGTGATATTTAAATTAGGAGACGATAGAAAACAATTGCTGCGTTTTAATGAAGAACTTATGGTAACATATGAGAAACAGATTACTAGATTGTCTGCTGTTCTGTGACATTCCCCCAATTTATCTGTAATGTCTGGTTTTTGTAGCTATATTTTGGTGAATGTATGTGGGTTTGTTAGCTATACTGGATATATATGTGTGTATATGCCACTGAAGCTGAATATTGTGTTAGAATATGTGGGTATTAGATATTTACAAAATTACTGTAATGCTATCTTTATGCCTAATGTTATGGGAATTTCCAGATGGTTTGGTTTTAATTTTAAATTCACACTGCACTCTAGTGGGGAATGAGATCAATGCAAAATTATTTTTTACTGGTACTTTATAGTAGTAACTATGGGCTATTAACAATTTTAATAGTGTATGACCTATAATTTTCTCAAAGCTGAAATAATATAAATGTAATTTATTGTATATATGATAAGTATTTAATATTTTCCCATGACAATGAAATATAGTTGTTTTTAAAATTAGTCTTGAAAATAGAGGAAAATTCACTACTGAGGTAGTTCACTTGATTTCATGCAGCATATTTGGAATATTTATATTTATATACAGATGTAATTGATATTCTATGAATCCTGATATAAGGAAATACTGAATAAAAGTTCATCCCTCATTTATTTCACCAAGAAGAAAAAAGAATGACCAGTTATT
This sequence comes from Lepilemur ruficaudatus, assembly GCA_963574885.1. NCBI lineage: Eukaryota > Metazoa > Chordata > Mammalia > Primates > Lepilemuridae > Lepilemur > Lepilemur ruficaudatus. The sequence goes on along the minus strand of CAUYRT010003764.1, from coordinate 992 downwards.
TTCATAAATTTTAAGAACAAGGATAGGATTTCAAAATGTTTGCTTACAGTGTTTCATTGCTAGTCTTAAGTTTATGAAGCAATTTTACTTAAACCCTGCATAGGCACCTTTGACAATGTCTTTGTCCTCACTACCCCTACCTTGTGAATGACCTAAGAGTTGTTTTTTCATTTTTTTAAGTTATTTCAAATTAAGTGGAGTGCTTTTAAAATCTACTTATGGTGTTGTCTCTGGAAATTTTTATTGCAAGCAAGCAGTATCCAATCCCAAAACATGAGTACAGTGTATTTTCCCGTTTTACTCTATACAAGCTTATTCAAGATTCCTACAATGTTTTACTAATTTTTAAGGTGATTTTTAAAAGATTTCTTCAAAAAGACATCTTACAGTTGCAGGTGTATGATTAAATCCTCAAAAATAATTACTAAATCTTTGTTACATTTATTACCTTCTCTTCTGTTGAGCCAGTCAAGAAAAGTTGCATGAGAACTACAAACTCCATAAGAATTTGTACAATCATAGATGTTACAAGTCCCCTTGAAATGGGCTAGATTGATGTCTTTCCCAAATGATACTTTTTTTCCATAAGAAATACAATTGAGAAAGCTCTTTATAATATAGTAGACTCTCTAAGGACTTAAATATTGGTAGATTCCTCTTTTCAGAAGCTTTATTTTTTGAGCAAGGCTTTTGTTACATTTGAGCAATATTTAGATATTTAATTTTATTTCTTCAATGAAATTGATTTTGAAAGAAATGGCCAAAATACATCACCTGTTTGGCTCTGTATGAATATTATTCAAACTTAAAAAAATTAAAGTCCTTATCACGTTAATAATTTCTACTTTTTTAGGAAACAGCCTGCTGTCACCTACCCTACCTAGTCATATTTAAATTTTATCACCATGAAATATCTACAGATCAAATTTTCATTTTATTTCCATTTGGACTAAAAATGATTTCTAGATATGCTGTCAGACTAAGATTTCTAA